>JAQFZY010000333.1:0-32741 GCA_034696285.1 Hypogastrura burkilli
AAGGTCAAAAATATTCGTTGCTAGGGGTCATGTTTTTGGTCCATAAGTCCTGACCCCTTGACCCTAAAAATCTGACCTACTAAACTTGGTCACCGGATTGTTCATAACTTTTTGTGTGATCTTTTTGGTAGGCGTAGGCGGAGAAATACGTCTGGAATCGTGCGTTCAGCCTAGAGTCTGTTATAATTTTATAATAGGTAGATAATTATCAGCAGGATATTTGAATACTATGCCTTGTCAATTCTGTGAGGTGCGAAATATTTGCGGTAATAGTATTTCTGAGAACGCCCTCCTGTAGTTGCCGGAGATGACTTCCTTTCCGGTTTGCGTAATACAAACAATTGTGTGTAGATAGGGATTTCCTCTCCATAAGCATATGGGCCCAGGAGGAAGGATACTATGGAATACCAAAAATCCACTACGGACAACGCAACACTACAAAAGATCTTGATTACATCTTGATTTCTGGAAAAATAGAGCCGGCTTTTTAAATGGTAATAAAAAGCGTAAATCCCCCTCACTCCCCACAAACTATGGATCAAGCGGCTCAATAGTTGACTAATGCCCTACACGATCCTCTCCTTCTGATAGCTCTTTATTGCTTCGGACCCAGGAGCCCTCCCTAAGCCAAACCCAAAGCCAAGGGGGGTGGGGAATATTGTCGTAAAAATAGTTAATGCAGTATCGGCTAGGTTCCCAGAGATACCAGCATAAATGGGATGCAGTTCATTGGGAGGACGGGTAGGTTTCGGGACAGGCGGGTAGTTCCATGGATAGAGAAGCATATTGATCCCGTCCGCATGGCCCTGACATGGACGGGCTCAGATACAAGTACCGCCCAACCGGCTCGGAGGATACGGTTCCGTCGGTCACAAACCTCATTTGCCAACTCGTAAAGAAGGAATAATATGTAAGTACCGAATTAGAAGAGCACAAGTAAAGCGGGATGTGGTTTTTACATTCACCTTTGCCAAAATAAGCAAAAGTGATGAGTGTCATAAATCCCGGAAAGAGACTGGGCTAAATTTCCCATAATCCGTAATGAGCCCTTCCCTTGGTTATTAAAGGTGGAATAGTTGCCAAAATATTTGGCACACATGCTATTTCTGAAAGTAGGTACTAGAATATGAAATACGACGGACCAGGAGCTAGAATTTGATGGCCTTTCGTATGGTCCAATTTATTTTACAATGGGATGACTTGCTGTTATTTAAAAATCGCGAAAAAAATATGCTTCACCTTTCTATTTGATTATAATGTTTTTGAATGCCATTCTGGGTAAAAGCTAGGAATTATAAGGGGCACATTGGACTCGAGTATTTACACTATGTATTTATACTTATATTTTGCCGGACCGGAGTTCCTTACGCATTTCATGGAAAATCAAATTGCATTGTTGCAAAGAGTATAAAACGCGAGGTAAACGTAGCAAGAAAATGTATCTCAATATGAAATTTTACATTGATTGAATTTAACTACAGAAACTGAGTCATTAGGAATACGGTAATTTCCCAATTGATTTGTATAGTTCCCGAAGGCCCATCTACAGGATTTAGTGAGAATAGCTCAATAATAGCTGTAAAGCTGTAAGCTTCCGACTCCTAAGACTAGAAGAAGATTGAGCTTGAGGCTCAAGGAGGCTCAATCCAAAATATTATTTTTGACGTGAGCCCACACTTCTGTAGGACTCCGAGCCTATAACCTCCCTTATACCAGCTTATAACCCGTTAAGTCGCTACAAATACGAGCCCCTCTCCCTTCATTTGACGTAGTAGTAGGATGGCCGATGTGTGGTTGAGGATCTAGGCTCCCCTCAAGATGGAAGATAGAAAGATCTCTCCACAACAGCCCTCTTCATGTCATCCTCAATCAGGCCTGGCATAATAGAGAGGATGAAGCCTCCTGCTGGAGCCCCAGTCAAGAGTTCAACCTACCTATCAGGCCTCTCATAATCATAAGTTCTTAAAACAACCTCCAGCATGGAGGAACAGAATAATGGAACATTATTCAGTGGACCCGTACGTACGCTCTCAACCTCAACTCTGAATTCAAAACAGACGGAGAGGAATGACAAGAGAGGGCTCGAGCCTGACTCTGACGTACGTACAGTTACGGGGTACGGGTCAGACTATGAATTCAAAATACGGAATATTTAGGCTTTGATTGACATGACGGTTTGGGATGTTGGTAGAAGGGGAGGGACGGCCTGAGCTAAGAGCCAAACTTATCTCAGGCCTCCATCAAGCTGGGAGTCAAATCAATAGAGCTCCGATTTAATGAGTTTTAACAATGAGCGTATAGGCTCAGTTGTAAACATAGTGTACAAGTATAAAAGGCTTAGCTGACCAACTCAAGTTAAAACAGTTAGAACGCGGAGAAGCATATTTATTTTCGAATTTGAAGTCATTTCTACGCATCCCATTGTAAACCAAATAGACCATTCCATCACAAATCATAAAATTCTGGTTTAGAGCTCAACCTTCAGGAAGAAGTAAAAATGATTTATTTCGATTTAAACCCAGTATTGATTGAATTCAACTTCCTACCTGACCAGTCCGTATGTATGCTGTTCAATTCCCTAAACAATCTGCAACAGAAATATATTTACGTTTACCGCTTCTTCATCCAATATTAAAGAGCGGAGCTCTTTTACGTGATCCACTTTTCTATCTGTCTGTCTGTCTGTCCGTCTGTGTCGGGCTTATAACTCAAGAACCACTTATCCGATTCCAAAACTGTTTTTACCAAACGATTCCTAATTCTGACCCGCAGCTCAACGTCGGGTCAAAGCACCATATACCAGGTTATAAAGGTCAAGGCCGCCCTATGACGCAACACGCGTTGCACAGATTTAAAAATGATCTTCAGCAATCGATTTCTCCTAATGCGATTGGGCGAAATACGCCGGGTCAAATGTGAAAGGTCAAGGCCATGTGCTTTCAAATTCCAATAACTTAAGAGCCAGTCGACCGATTTTAAAACAGTTTTCGACAATGGATTCATACGTATGGTGCGGTGTGTATAATTTATCATTTTAAATCGCTTATCAAAGGTCAAGGTCAGCCTCCAATCTACTCAACAAGCTTTCCACCAGCTTCTAAAACGGTTTCAGTAATTAATGTCTCATAATGCTAAGGTAATAAATTCGTCACGTCAAAGTCAAAGGTCTGCAGCGTTTAAGTGCGTATAAATTAAGAACCAATGGACCGATTTAAAATCCGTTTCACCAAATGATTCAATGTCGCTGTTTAGCAGATTAAAGGTCAAGGCCGTAGTGTAGATATATTTTGTGACGTCACATCACACTCCGCTCTTTGGCTATGCCCGTTACAACGGTTAATTTAATCAAAAATCTATATTAAAAAAAATCCATTGTGTTCCCGGAAACCTAAATGGGAAATTCCAGCCAGGGAAAAAATACATCGGCATATCCAATCCGGGGTTGGGAATTGGGATAGAGCAGGTGTTGTATACAATTAATTCGATCCTAGCCCGGAAGGTAAAGGATTCAAAGATTGACTAGTACAATGAAAAGGCTTGAGATCCGTCTCAGACAATCATCGCCTCTCGTCCCATTTAGCCCCTCTCCAAGTTACATGACTTATTTTTAAACGAAAACAAGCCAGGGCCCATTATCCTACCTGTCATCTCCTTCTTCCACGTAAGGAGGAGGAACACTCCAACTCATTTACCAGTAACCAAACATAACGTGACTTACCCTACTATTTTTAAATCAAGGAGGGTAAGCTAGAGGGGAAAAAACTTGATTGTAAGCGGAAGTATGGTCTGACTACTACTACCTAGGCGAGGAAGATAGAAGTATATGGGATCAAACTAAGTATACAATGTATAGAGAGCCGCCTTCAATTTCTGTCCAAATCCCGCAACTCCTTCCTGTACGTGCTTCCCTTTCTCCAAAACCCAAAATAGGGAATTTAGGTCCCTGGATCAAAAGGGATCGTTAGTCTAGGAAGACCCCGTGTCCAAATTATGTGAAGAGATGGAATATTCACTCCCTTGATGCCTTGCCGAGAGCCGATCCGATCAGAGCCCTGTCCAATTCTAAGGGATGACACATGACAGACATGGAGAATTTTGGAGACATGGGACCAATAAACTGCATAAAAATATAATGATTCCAGGGTTCAAGGTCTTGTAATACTAGTATCGCCTCAAAAATACGTTAATTAATCAATTTAATTCAATAGTTTAGCAGAAAATATAAATTCATGAAAATAAACTAATATACTGTTGTCACAACAGACTATGTTAGGTTAGGTTAAATTTGGTGTGCAGAAAAAGTATTTCGCTGTATGTTCGTGTTTAGTTTACTGTAGTTCCGTAAATTCAAAATCAAAGTCATTATTTCAGCTGAATTGAAATCCAGGTTAGTTTCTTTACATACACTAAACCCATTTATTAGTTTAGGTTACTATTGAATGAATATGGCTATCAATAGTATTGATATAGACCAATCTTAGGTTAAGTTAGGTTTAGCTTGATAAAATATTTACTCGAATAATTGTTCCGTTCCAGAAATGTTCCGCCTACACAGAATATGGAGCTCTGGTCAGAACCAGGTGTTGATGCTTGTGTTTTCTCAAAAATAGTTGAGGAACTCTGATTTTCGGACAAATAACTACTTTTGGAATCCTAATAAGATACTGCTAGTGCTAGATGCAGAATGTTCCTGATTCCTGACCCATAATTACTGTCGTTCCCAATAAAGGATCGGGAGGGGAGGCATACTGTTTCTCTATCTCAGGATGGGCCTTAGTATTTATCCCACTTATCCCAGGGTCAAAATTGGGCACTTTACATGATTTCCTTGGCATGGACGGCCTGAGTTGGCCAGGAGGGGCTATAAAATAAGGATCTCAATAACAAAAAAAAACGTGAAGCCTAGTATTTTATTTATGTATTTATTCCAGGATCTCCGATAAGCAGAACCCAGCCCAGGTGAGTACACAACTGTCTATTAGGAAGGGGGCATTTGTAATTAGAACCTTAGAGCCGACAGAGTGAAGATGCGATCCCAGAACTCTCACCGCCTTGTTCCTTTACTTCAGCCCGATGATCCTCAAAGACGCGGCTCATCCTTCCCTTAAAAAGAATGAGCTAATCGTTGAGTCGGATCTCCAGAGCCTGAATTGGAATTGAGTTCCATTACCTATAGTTCCAAATCCTATGCCTCAATTATATATTGAGTAACCTGGATGAGCGGGAAGGAGGCTCTCAGGTACATGTATTCCCCTACTTCAAAATTCCTCATTTATTCTTATGAGGAAAACAGAATAGTAATTTGGCATTAGCTGATTGGGAGTTGGAGGTAAGAGATTAGGGGCCTCGGAGGTATTTCAGCCCTTTCCCCATGAATGGAGAGACAAGAGGGAGTCTAAAGCCCTTCGTCACTCCTTATCAAGATCACCAGAGATCGCATGACTGGACAATACGCATAGGATAACAAAAAACGTTATCGGCGGGAAGATGAGCGGGGAAGGAGTGCCCTCAATATGCATCTCTCTAAGACTCAAGGTTGGGCGGAATGGAGGGAAAATGCGGAATCTGTCTTCCAAGCATTAATTGTAAAACCAGATCCCAGCAAAAAATCGAACATTTCGCAAGGTTAATTACACACATGCTGTTCCCCGTAAACTGCTACTTGTGAAATGGGATTACCACAAAAAACGGACGGCGTTCGGTGTTGGGCAAAATAAGTCATTTAATTGGAAAATGGCGTGCTTTGTATTAACGAAGATACAAACAATACAGGCTTTTACATTAAAAACACTGTTACTTACCTGCCCAGAAGTAAAAACGGCACGAATTCGAAAGTAGCACTAATTAAGCCTAGCCTGATTTAACAAAAAAATGAGCTCTGTGATTGTAAATTGCATATTGACCGATGAAAGTAACTTCCATTCTAAAATTTTAATTTTCTAGGCATAAAATCAGTATGTTTTTGAAAAAACAACATTTGAATGCAGTTTCACGGAGCATGTGTTTGTACAAAAACCGCCCTTTATTTTTACAAGAGTTCTGACACCAAAAATACTTATTCCAGGGTTTCAACATACAAGTAAACTCGTACATAATATATAACTTTCTCCCTTACTTTGCCCAACCCTGCTACAGCATCCTCATTGAGATTCAGGCCAAGCTACCCGAAAAACCAGTAATTATCGGATCCCTTTCCCAATCATGTATAAGCTGTAACACGAAGGGCCCGCCATCGCCCTCCAACCCTTAATTTTGGAAACATGAGCCCGCCCTTCCAACTCGTTAAACGTGAACATCACATATGCGGACGTTTCGGAAAGAAGGGATTGTTCCTTAAGGACGTGTTACTCCATAATGTTGTAACGTTACTCCCTGGAACACTCAAAATTGGACCCCAGCAGGCAAGTGGTGGAGCATAATTTGGGCTGGACTGGACTGCTTTGTTTTTTATTACGCATTACCTTATTTACTGCCCACGAGGTCCAGCACTAAAAGAGCCAGCCCGCATGACTCCTAGGCCTACTCCTCAATATTTGGGGATGAGAATGATTGCTATCACCATCAACATGAACTTGGGCATAAAGAGCCCCAACGCCTTCCCAGGTGAAGGACTCGGCATAATACCTAATGCCGCATTGTTATTATCCAGCAGGCTCAAAAAGCGGCATAAAAAAAATCTCACATGGAACAAATATAAAGGTCTTGAGGGGATAGATAAACAAATAGTCGTAGGCAGGATTTTCACTTTGGAGTCCCTGACATTGCATAATAATGTGAGTACCTGGTAGGCTGTGGGACGGAGCCGTGTCAATGTATCATCCACCCATTTCCGAAGGATCTACTATGGCAACACCCACGCACAACTTTCTCTCGGCACTTGCTGTACATTGCACGGATCAAGGATCCACACGTGCTCCACAATATTTCATATTTACAGGAAATCCTAAGCGGGCAAACTTACGTAAGCGCATATACGGTGCCAGGTCCGAGCGGGCTACATACTAAATGCATGTTGCAGATTGTTTATGAACTTACACAGCATGCATCCTTACTCAGTCAGTTTGGGAAGTTGAATTCATTTGACGGATTGATAATTGAAATAGGATATTTTGTACGCGTATTTTGTCTTGATTTTTTAGTAATCAACAAATACTCTTTCTGATAGCAAAATAAATTGCACTGTTGGAAATAGAATAAAAATCTAATTTGTAGCCTACTTTTAGCAAGAAACCAAATAATCGAATGCAATTGCACATTCAGTGAATTCGACTTCCGAAACTGATCAGTCAGCACGCGTACTGTCCGATTTTGTGAGCAATCTACAGCCTATATTCCCACTTGCTATGCTTTATCCATTGAAGGTGGTATATGTAAAAAAAAAAAACGTCATTGATGTGGCAAAAATTCTGATACAGCCCTCGCACCTAACCCAAAAATAAGCTTAATTAGCTTCATGATTACGGACTTGTGAGAAGGATTGTTTCAACATATAATTTGGAAATACAGTCTGTTATAAAAAGTGCAGGCTTTTAGCCGAAAACGGTACAGATTCCCGTAATACAAGTGCCAAAGTGCTGTGAATTTAAGTGAGAATATTGTTACATAAGAATGTATCCGACCTTTCATCTACGAGTTCAGAATTTCCCTCAAGTCCCAGGCCGAGATATTCCATTGTATTCATGAACAAATTAGCACAGCAGAGCTCGTACCTTTAAAATACCGGACCGATGCTAATAGTGTTAAATGAGTTTCATGAATTCCTTCCGTATATTCTACTGACACAGACGAGGCTCTTTGTCCGCTTTGGTTAATTTCATTCTCGTAAGCCGCGTCCCTATAAGCCAGCAGAGCTACCAAATTAGGAGCCGCATGCTAAAGAATGCCTTGAAATGACTCCCCTTTTGGAGCCTGCTACGGGACCGTGCCTACCCACAAGATTTAATTATTCAAATTCTCCGGTGAATTCATAAATTAATTACTCCACTTTTGGGCTCCGTAATTAATAACGGCAGAGGCCGGAGGGGAAGCCCATTCAAGTGGCCAGTCGTATAAAGCCGTCCAGGAGGGACCTTCGTATGCATCATGCACAGACCTTCCAGTCTAATAAGTGTCGGAAACGAACTTACGTTGGTCGACAGTTGATTGGTAAGCGTCTGAACCTTGTCTTGGTTCTCATTAAGCTCTCGTTTCAGTTTCTTAACTTCGTAGGCATGCTTGTCCTCCTGCGTGCTGTAGATAGAGGAGGCAGTTGACACGAGGCTCAGGGATGACCCGTTTACTGTAAGCAGAACCAAAGACCACATTTTAATTCAAGTCCAAAATCAAAGCAGTTTACAAGTATTTTCAATGGCGTACTTTCGTCTTCTTTGGTGGCAATTTTGGCGATGAAGCCGGAATAGGGAGACATGCTGAGTCTCATACTTTGGTTAGCGCCGCTATGAGGTGATGCGTAGGGTCCTTGTCCGCCCACGCCAAGTCTAGAGATTCAATTAGAAGAATAAGTCATGTTAGTCCAACTTTTGAATATTGCGGTCCGCCACTATGTGTAGATATCGTATATCGTGAGAAATATTATATTAATATTATAATATCCTAATTTTTCATGGGGCAGTGCTACTGAACTGTAATTCTTGTTGTAGCTGAGTTCTATTGATTGTAATGTTTCTAATGCTATCCCGCCTTCTCCAGACAATTTGCATCAAGGGACGCCAGTCTCCGACCACAGAAATGCATTTAATTTCAGCAGAGGACCATTTACGGAACGGTGCCTTGGGGATAGAGGGATGTGCACTTTTAAGGCTTCAATCGCTTTCAAATATGGCATAATCCTTAGACAAGATTAGCCTGCTATCCTACGGATTCCAGTTGCAGAGCTGAATCTAAACAAATGTATATTTTACTGTTTCCTCATGCAAGGCAGAGTCGACTAAATAAACCAATCATTCATTCAATTTTAAATCTAAACTTCACATTTTTAGTATGTATATCTACAAAAGTAGCAAATATTCCAGAGTGTAAGTGGAAATACTATTTGGATAAGGAATTATCATTAAGTATTCTTGTTAAAACATTGAAAATATGAGTACGGTGTCAAGTAAAAAGGAAGCGTGCAAGATCGGTATATTCTTGTTTTAATTAAACACGGAGTATAATATCGTATATGGCTTCCGAATTTTCAGTAAATCTGCATCTCCCCATAAAGGCGAGGCTACGGCGTGGCATGACACTCATAATTGTATTTTGCTTTTGTTGAAACGCTAAGCCTGAAACCCAACTTCATGTAAAAGGTTGGCGTCACCATCTACATCAAGACAGAAGAACCCGCTCCACACACAATAGCTTGTGTCCTCTGTTCTCTTTGTCATTTTTCGCTCTTGGTACGTATCTAGTTATTTAACATGAACTTAGCCTTTCCAATTTATTTACGATACTGAACGCAAAGCTTGGGGACTTAATATTAGTTCTACCAAAAAGCATAACCTTTAGTTTAGACTTGATGTGGGACTTATACCCAATTCAAGTTTCATAACCGACCAGAGTCATATTGTTTGCTTAACATCTTTTTCATATTTTGCTTTAGTCTAAATGCTATACTTCTGGGCAGAATTAAATACAAACCCATAATGTTATCTGTAACCGAATGTGATGGTGAAGGAATTAGCTAGTACCTATTGGCAGCACTATTGTGCATTGGTGAGGTCGGCATGTTACTACTCCCACCACCCGAAATTGTTGCGGCATAGTAAGGACTCCCGTCCTCGGTTCTCTGAAGCATTGACGGGTACAATTTCTCTGACTTGGTTGACCTGGAGAGGAGTATTTGAAATTAGTAAATTGATCAATAGGCCTCCAGTACAAAATCCACGGTAGGTATTGGTGGAAGCTAACAGTTGGTGAAATGTTAAATAAATGATAAGATAAATATAAATGGGAAAGTCAGTAAAATACGTAAGTATAGAAAATATTGAATGGAAAAAAGTCATGCTCAAAAATAGTAGTATTTGGAAGATGCAAGATGCGGAAGGAGTAGGCTAGAATACCTGGGGAAAGTCCGCTCTCGAAAATGGCTACTTGTAGATGTCATGCGAAGATTCGAAGGAGTCATCAGACGAGGAAAAAATAAACAAAAAAAGAGACAGAGACATCTTATTAGAGATTTGGCAATTGGTCCCGACCAAGAGTCAGTTCAAATATAGACGTATTGTAGTAGTATAGTAGTATGTAGTAGAGGGTCTCAAGGTAGACAGAGATCGGGATTTGTTAGAATGTAAAGGTAGAGAGATACTATAGGCGTTGTATTCCTAAAATTAGTTGTACACAAATTTAAAAAATGACACTAGTACGTAGAACTTGTAGTAAATAATTTAACTGATTCAACATGGCAATTTCGCTATAATTCATGGATTTCCATATATGTCTGTCTTACCTAATGCTATTACTCCGATTGAGCCGGGGACTCCGGGACGGACTTGTCTCCCGGGCTTGGGCCGTCCCTCGACCTTGTGTCAAGCTATTTGAGCGGGCATCCCGGAGCTGAACCGCCAATGACGAAGTCGAACTTAGGGACTCCAGGCTCTCTGCTTCTGTCATGCTCCCACCTGCTTTCAGAAATAGATTTAATTAAATTAGAATTATAATTAAACTGCTACTATTCATATTGAAATATATTACTTGATAAATTGAATTGTGTTACTTGAGACTTCATTACTGTGGTATCGATTTTTCAATTATTTAAAGAATACTTTGGATGCATTCTTAACTCCTTCATTATCCATTACAGCGCATCAATAGATTCATTTGACGAGAAAAGTCAATGTAGCGGTTTAATGAAATTGCATGTAACAGAATTCAATGTAAGTAGTAACAAGTCTCAATATAAGAATCAATTCTTTAAATAACATGCATTTAATTATATTCCCTACGTTAGCGGATGTTTCATGGTTTTATTTTTCCTGCCTGGAAAACCAGATATTTGCCAATACATATATTCCGCAACATGGAATAATTGTAGCACACAATTCTCAGCAGACGGCGCACCGAATCCGTTATCACGGTCCTTATAAATACTTTCATACTTTATCAAGTGTCAAGTGAGTCCCTTTGGCCCCAACCCACTTCCATTAAGTGGGCCTCACCTTTGAAATGCTCTAATATGGTAACTCATGTTACTCGTTACTTCCGGTCTCGGCGGGCGCTTTCATTACGACGACGGGCCGCTAGATAGGCCGAACGTAATGGGATTCCCTCGGCCAGCTCGTAATCGCTACATATAATGGACTGGCTGCCAAGGAGCTCAGGAGGGGACAAAATCGGATTTATTACAATGCCTTCTTCTTCCCCTTCTTCCCTGGAAATCAGAAGCTGGAATCCGTACAGGCTCAACGTGTGTTGGGAAGATGATGATATTGGGGAAATTGATTTTTATGGAATAAAGAAAGGAGTGGCTGTCAAGAACGGATCAGGAGGATAAAAGCGGGCATTCACGTTCCCGGGCATTCCCGCTCCTTCGGCCTTTATGTCCAAACCGCTGTATAATGGATGAAAGTCAGAAGGCTTGGCAGCCGATTTCCTAATGACACGTTTCGCTCTTTATGAAGCCTGGGTTTGTAGTAGAGTGAGTTTTAATAGGCAATTAGTTACAGATTACGTGAATGCCAAATTAGTCATAAAGGAGGAACAATGTCTGGCCCAAAATGGAAATACGAAGAAAGCTAACGAGGGGATTCAGGATTTTTGTGGCACATTAAGCATAAGCTGAGGCGCCGTCATAATATTGGTATTTTCGGAGCCGGTTCAACATGTTTCATCATTTTACGAGCTCGTTTCAGCGTGCAAGGGCGCTTAACGTTTTAGCCTTTAACGAATTAGCCTTGATTGGCGGGCGAATTAGTATACTAGTACGTGTGGTTGGACAAAAGTGAATAACAGTAAAAACTTAAACATCGGAGTTGTTTTGATTAAATGGGATCCCAGTGTTAACGGATTTTTTCCAAGTGGGATACACTATTTCAAAAATCTCCGCTAAACAAAATGGCACTAAATCACGATCTCCCATTAAGCCCCAATCCTAACTTATCCCAAAAATCCCATTAAATCCCACAAATCCAATTGAATCGCAAACTCCCATTAAATTCCACAAATCCTATTGAATCCCAAAATCCCATTGAATCCCAAAATCAAATTAAATCACACAAATCCCATTGAATCCCATAATCCGATTAAATCCCACGGTGATTGGATTTAATTGCGGAAGTGGGATTTAACGACAACTCAGCTCAATAGATTTTGAGTTTAAAAGCCAAACTAGCATGCCACTTTTTAAAATTCGTTTGGTACTCAGGGTAATACCTCCAATAAGCGTGGGAGCACTCGTGATGGAAGAAGCATAACCAGTACTGTGCCTTGTCCATGGATACGCCGGCCCTCCTCCGTTTCCAGAGCCCATATGAGCATAGGCCTGAATATCCGCATAGTTTGCATATCCCCCATGATCTGAGAGGGAGCCATTGTCCGGATTCATCATCATCTTATTATATCGTGACATCCGGTCCTTGCTCGCATTCGGCGTCCCATAGACCTGTGAGTTGAGGTGCTGTTGATGCTGAATAGAGGCCAGGATGGCGGCATAGTCGGCCGACGAGGTTGCCCCCTTGGGGAGGCTCTGTGAGCCCAGGATCCGCTCCCTCAGGCTCTGGCTCAGCTGGGTCGCCGTCGGGGTCGTGAGTGAGAGGGACTTGAAGGGCCCGCCCGAGGCCGAGGAGTAGGACCCGGAGTTCCGGGAGCAGGTCGAGGAGGCGTACTCCACGTCATTGGCCGAGACGTGATGGAGCTGGTGGTGATGGAGATGGGCGTGCTGGTGGTGGGAGTGGCGGCTCATTTCCTGGAGGTCAGTCCCGGTCTGGGTCCCTCCGCTCACCTTGACCTTGGTCCGGGTCTTGGGGCTCGAGCCTGAGGGCACGTAGTGGATCCCCATGCTCATGTCACCCAGGCTCTCTTTGGGCATGAGGCTCACGTGGGCCCCGTTCCCGTTCACAGGGATCGAGTACTTGGTCATGGAGACGCCGTTCCCGCCCGAGGACCCGCCGCCTGACCCAGTGGATCGGCGGACGTAGCCGAAAGTGACCGGCATCCCGCTCTTGGAGCTCCGTTTAGAGCCAGACCCGTCACTGCTTCCGGAACTACCGTTCTGATGACCGTTGGTCCGGTGACGCTCGTCTCGAATCATACGGTCCGCCATTTCCTTCCCATAGTACTCCTCCTTCATGCCTAGAATCAAAGGGAAAGAAAGTGTCAGAATCATTCTACTAGATACTACAACCTGGAATCATTTCCAAGGCGAACGTGGATATATTAATACACTGTACAACGTGCTACTGAAGAAGTTCAGGAGGTTTCTAGGTATGTATATATGCATTTATGCAGGTTTAACTAAGTCCGCATTCTGAATAAATAGGAAGACAATGCACAATGGATTTTCTTCTGTATGGAAAAAGGAGCATTATCTCTCCCAAACGTGTCGTTCTAGGCTCAAGGATTTAAAAGAAAGATGATGCCTTTGAATGCGAAAGTTCAAGGTTGCCTAAATTTCGACAACTATGCGATTTCTGTTAGAATTAAAATTAACAACTAGCGTCTAAACAGTGACTACAAAAGCGTATTCAACAAATATGACAGCCTTCACGGGTCAAAATTTTGTATACTTTCCACTCCTGAGTCATCAACATCTGTTATCTTGGTATAAGCGTTTTCGTAACTGAATTTGTTCAGGTTTTAAGGCGCCCAATATTTAAAAAAAAATGTTATACGTAGTTTCATCTATTTTTTTCTACTCGAGTATGGACTTAGCATTGGTGAAAATATTAAAAAGACGAACAACAAATTCTTTTAAAAAATACATTTTAAATATTTTACGGAACAGATTATTTACGAGATATGGATTGGACTAAAAATAATAGTGAAAATTAAACTCTAGGAAACCCAATGCCCAATATTTGACACAAATATTATCGACGCCGAATAATCAACTGGCGAATATTTGGAAAAATCACCAAATTTACCCAACTTGGATTCCCGACTTTCACTATAGATATACCTATTCGTGTCATCTTTATCACTAAATAATTGCAGCAATAAGCCGATCCGACTGGATCTCCATGCAAGCCTCAGCACATGAAGGTACCGTATACGTATGTATGTACAATGAACGATACAGTAATGTGCACATGTACAGGCGTGCAGTACTATGTAATACTTATACTGTACTCCATTACTAGGTCCCTAGAAAATCGGAATCCTAGACCCCTGAGCTGCACACGGTTGAACTTGGATCCCAATAAGACTCAACATTATTTTTATTCCAATAAATCCGGCTCTCAGGCCTGGGAGCCATAATAAATTCCCGGATTTCGCAGACGAGTAAATCCAATTTGCTTCTCTCCATTCAGATACCTATTCTGAGTCCTGGAGGCAGATATGACATTCTTTAGCTCCACTACAATGGGCACCTCATTTCTGCCTACCCAGATTTCAATAGTTCAATTTTGCCGAGATTTCAATACTTCAATTTACAGTATTTCCAGATTTTGGACTGGATATTACTGGATGACATAGATATACAGCATAGAGGTTCCCATGTCTGAAACTCACCCATCATAGCTTTCTTCTTGGACAGGTCTGGGGACTTTCCATTCACTTTAGGAGCACTAGCAGACGTTGTAGGCTGGATTGGGGGATGGGACGGGAGTCCATTGCTGGGGCCTAGTGTACGCGTTGGACCATTCTCTGACTTTGGGACAGGCCCGGCCAGCAACACAATTCCGTGCCTATTAAATCAGAATTAGAATTAGGGGGAAAGTGGAAATGGGCTGGTGTAAGCTCTGCCGCGGTTCCCGGGACACGGAACCCACACATAGGCACCAGTGATTAACCGATTTCACCCGAGTCTCTTATGCCGGGCCTTTCAGGCTCCCTTCAGAGTCCTTCATTAGCTATTCATGCCAGGAGGAGTGAAAAGAGGAAGTTGATATGAATGCCTGGCCCAAAGTTTGGACTTTCACTTCAATTGAGGGACACGCATAGTTACAGAGCCCACGCAAGTGCATAATACGCAATCTGCAGCTAGTATTTGGAAAACTCGAAAAAGTTTCGTGAAAGAAAGTAAATATCTAAATGTAAAATAAAAATTCGGAGGGGTAAATCAACTAACAACAAAGTAGGTATAAAAAATTATAGAAATTGATAGAATTCGATTGGAATGAAGACATGATTGAAATTGAGATTTAAAAAAAAAAACACTACTAAAAATACAAATTATAGAATTTAAGTAAAGGACAAATGACACATATATCGAAATCGATGAAAAACACAAATGACAGAAATTACTCTAAGACAAATGATAAAAAATGAGCGAAATCGATTTAAATGATAAAAACGGTTTACTGATTACAAGTAACACCACCACCGCCTCTTAGCTCATGATCTAAGCCTAACAATATTTAACCTAACGTTGAAGCATGATAATAGCAGTAAACGTTTAATTGAACCAAATACACTCCCACTCCCTTTGTTTAAACTAAATTGAATTTTTTTCGGGAGAATCCAAAAATTGCCGGCACGAAATTCTTTTCCTTAATTTTTAAAACTTGACAAGCTGTTGATAGGAGGAAATTCACCCAAAGTTCTTATTTTCCGCTTTTAATCACTGGGCCTTTCACAGTTTATAATTGAGAAAGTTTCGCCGATGGGACCACCGGAAAGAAAGGAATGGGTAGATATCTCTCGAGATCCTCCTTCCAATAGAAAAGATGAATCGGAGAGGACTCACTTTGGACTCCGAGCGTCTGGAGACTCTGTAGAGGACTGTCGTGGGGACTCAGCCTGCCGACGACTGCTGTTCCGACACCCAACCACTCGATAGATTATGCTCTGAGGATCAATCGGCTCCCGCTTCTTCTGTAAGCTCTCTCCGCCGGATCTCTGGGAAGGCAAGGAACGGACAAGGATTAGCACAGGAAATTAAGACTTTGACAACCTCCTAGGAGCCTACGTAGTGGCCCTAAGACTAAGACGGCTTACAAGTTCCTCTGATCCCCGACAGAAAATCGGATTCTAGTTTCCGGGAATACCAACTCAGGCCTTATTGCAAAAATAGGGATACCTACTACTTCCACGCTCTCTCTTCTAGACTTCTTAGGTGAATTATGTGGCCCAGTGGGCCCTTCTTAGCCAACGGACGAACCTGGGATAATTTGACGGTTGAGAAAGTACACAAATTGAACGTCGGACCTGCTTAGCAACCTTCTTGGCCAAGGGCGGATCTACATAAGGCTAAAAGGGCTCGAGCCGGATAAAATGACGGCTTAAAACGGTATGTTTACGTGTAGGTACGTTCCATAAAATTCTAGTAGTAATTCTATTTTCTCCGCCCTTCAAGTAAATATCTTATCCAACCTACGGAGTTTGTAAATCATTTTTGAGACGTTGGATTTTATTTTTATGCACAACGTGAATTCTTCAATTTTGTTGCCTAAGTCCAGAGAGAATTCCCTCGAGCTTGAAAGATACTGAAGCTTTTGAAATCTAGGACATCCCGAAGTAAAATGGTTCGGGATGCTGGGAAAGTATGTTTCTCCTTACTATCTATGCTCCAATTCCAGAGCCAGCCCTTGAGTTAAGGTATTTGCATTGGAAGTTTGTATCTTTCCTTCTTTGCTTCCACTGGCTCTCCGTTGTTGTCGTTGGGCTCAAGGGCCTGGATTTAACGTTCGATTCATGCTAATGGAACAACTTACCTGCAGACTAGCGTAGGGACTCGATAGCTCGGAGTTGACTGAGGAGCTAGTCAGATCTGTAGGGATCTCATTCAGGTCCGAGATCCCGCTCGAGAGAGAGGAAGAGTCGTCGAAACTGTAGAAGGGAACAAAAGGATAGGTTAGCGAAATTGTTGGCTGATCTAGCTAGTCTAGGTCGGGACTCTTCTATGTACTATGTCTCATTCTCTCCTTCACTTTGAGACATTTTCCTTTTAAAACACAAAGTGGGTTTAGGGTTTCCGGAATTGGATTACGGGGCCCTTAAAAGGACTTTGTAGGAGAGCACGGACTCCCATTGGAAACAAAGTCATGGAACGGAGCCCCTGGAAAAGGACAATAAAGTCCGGAGCGTAGCGCTCTGCCAATCCATGCCTTAAAATATCTGATCCAATATTGACTTATAGTGTAGGTCACATTTTCTCCAAGCTCACGCCCAAATTTTCCGTATAACGTGTCATTGTCAGTTAGCCTTAGCCAAACGTTAGTTACTTATTAAGCCAACTATTGTCGTACTAACTATAAAGCAAACTATTACTGCTACTCTGACGATTCATAATTCAGGTTGAGTCAAAATACAAAGTGAAGTGGTTTTTGTATATCCATGTAAACGCAAAATAATGTACTACCCAGTACCTAATACTATTAATTAAAATATTGTACAACCAAAACCAACCATTGTTTCGCAATAGAGCTGTAGATAAAATACGTGTTTAGTTTCACATTATTATGAATAGTTTTCTGATTAGTCATTAATCTTGTACTAGTTAATTCTGAACTACGGTGATAGGATGCGACACGGTATGACAGTGACTGCAAACGTTATATGCAATTATTCTTTTTTTTTTAATCAGAGACTCCTGTTTAGCACACTACTATTTATGCTCGGACCTACATGGAGGGTTTATGGAAGAATTGGGCTGCTCATCACCGATTATTAAGGATATCATTGAAATCCTTGCGGGGTAGAAAGGGAACCATTTGTATTGGGACTTATGTAATGTCGTTATGTGTCTGGCGCCTATCTGGTTCTGGACACGCATCAAGAGGCAAAAGTATCTCGGAGAGTACCCTAAAGATGAGTCCTGTGTTTTCCCCAAAAATAAATCAGACGAGAGGGAAAACTTTGTAGGTTTCAGGAGGCTCCCACATTTCTTACATTTTCCCCCTTCCTCTATTGTTATAATGTCAGGGGTAAGCATGAGGTCTTTGAGGTACTTTTGTAACTTGCTACGCCTGGACGGAGTAGATTCTATACCGTTGTAGGTACACTTCTCGGCTGATGAAATAAGAAGTTCAAAGTAATCAAAGAAAAGCGGCCTTTCCCCAGGTAAATATTTATACGTATAATACTCGAAAGTGCTCAGATAAATACGGATATACAGAGCACTCTCAATTCTTTTGACATTTCATGAAAAAGGTCTTTTAATTTCGTTACGCTCTCGAAGTTGAAGCGTGTTTGACCTACGTTCCAGAAAATTACTCGGCTTTCAGTTCCACCTGGAGTTCTGAGATTCTGAGTTAGGACCCAGGAAGGAGGAACAGTTTCAATTTACACGGATTTCATTGGAAATGCATGAAATAGGACTCTCTTGCTCGTCTCTCCAAAGTTTCCAATTTCACCCTTATTCTGCCGCCTAAATATAAGAGACCAAGGATCTTGGCCGGGTCATCATTAGACAATCCTCCGGATCAAATGAGTCCTTATTCGAAATTCCAAAAATACCTGCGAAAACTTCCCTTTGAGCTAGGTGGACTCTAGCGAGCTTAAACAGATTCGAACGCCTGCGGATTCTGAAGTTTCCGGAATTCTGTGCGGAATCACGTTGCAATTAAGAGAACCAACTAGTGATGCCGAGCCAGATATTACTTTTCTAATGCTTTCCTATCGCATGTGGTCGTGTATTTACGGCAGAAATAGCAAATACAGAACGTTACTATTATTCTAAACCGGCGCCATATCCAAGATCTGCTAGTCTTTGTTTCAAGTTTCAACATTTCCTATTTTGGGCACATCCATTATGTAGCGTATTGGAAAGCTAGATAGATGTTTCTGTTTAGTCTTTGGATTTTCAGTGGCAGTAAAAAGTGGTGTAATACTAAAAACTTTGAGGCGAAAAAATGTAGATTTGGCTGGAATATGTTACTCTATAATTTTAATTCATTAGAATGAGGGCTACACTTGGTACTACGTATATTAACCCATATTAGGTTAGGTTAGCGATATGCTTATGAGCCTTGATTAAGCTATATGTTAGGTTACTGTTATGATCATGAGCGCCGATTAATATATGTTAGGTCCCTGTTTTAGGCTTCGTTGTGAGTATAGGTAAGGCTGTGAGCTTCGATTAAGGTAGGTTACTGTTTTGTGTTTCAGTTAAGTTAGGTTATGTTAAGGTCTTAGAAATTCCTAGAATGGAAATACTTCATCCCACGCTCCTTACATAATGCAGTAGGTAGTTCATTTTTGCAAAACGCTTTTTTCGGCGCGAAAGTAGATGCTGTAATACAAATAGTCACTTCCATTATCCTGCATTTATAAAGCATCATGAATGCATAAAGTTAACGCTTATGGGCATGGACCTGGAGACTACTGTACTTACTCCATGCAGCATGCGTTCCATATTCGAGCCCTGCACAATCTGCGGATATGAGCTTGGTAGAGCAGGTGCGATTGCAATTACGGGACTCTAGCTACAGCAGCCCTCTGAATAACATGAGAACTCCACAGGAAGTCAACTTCCATAAGTAACCCACTCACGGAACTACGCGTAAACAAGAGGAAGGAGGGACTGAATTAATCTCCGAGAGTAGACCGACCTTTGGCTCCTGAATACTAAACCAAGAGCCTGCCTACATCTTTCACTCCGTTAGGCCCGGAGAAAGCACCGGATCCTGATTTACGGGCCTTTTAAGGAAGCTCCCATCTCAATGCTCAATTTCAGTACATATATATAGGTAAGTTTCGTCCCGCCCGAGTCCAGTATATAAATTACCGTACTCTGGTATAACATATATCTTTGTTCAAGCCAACCCAGATAGGATCAGGGGAACCATATTTATAATGCAAGGCCGAACAGCTGCTTCGGCATTAGATTAGGCACTCAGTGGTTAGAAGGAGAGGGAGAGTCGGAAATCAATGCCATTTGCATTATTTAGAGCCTCGGTCCTTGGCAACAGTAACAATACCCGAGGCCTCACAATTTAAATCACTGTTCCCATATTTTGTAATAAGCGTCCCCACATTATTGCACAATAGTTTCTGTCCCATACATACGGACTGCTTTGTTAATAAGGCGGAGCAGTTAATGTTGCCCAATAAATATAGACTTTGACACAAAATAAAGTATGGAAATGAACAGATGTAGGTTTCAAGCAGTATGACTCAGATTGGTTATGGAATATTAATCCCGTATAAGCCGGCTAAATACTTAGTGTCCAAAATACAAGTTTCATTACCTGTATATTTTTTTGCGTTAAATTCTATATTTTTTGAGCAGCACTAATATTAATTCGTTAGTAACTGGCACCGAAAATAATAAGTTTAAAACAATAATACTCACCACCGGAGGGCCTTTGACTTGCCCTGAGCCTCGCCAAATCTTAACAGATCCGGCCCGCTAGGATCAAAAATGTCGGATCTACAATAAGGAAAACGTAAAAAAAAAGTAATACTAATACAAATAAATGAAATGATACTTAAAACAAAGCCAAAACCTTGATCCAAACTCCAAAGGCTTCCAGCCCTAATTTGACGCTTCCTGCACCCTTGGTTCTTGGTTTTGGTTCCTTCCAAACCACAAATTACAGAAACCACCGAAGCCTGACCTAAAGTCTCATTCCCATTAGAATCTCAGGGCTTACGAGCGTATACACCAAACACGTGTGATTGGGTCCCAGGTACGCCAATTATAGTACATATGTAGTTTCTTACTTACTTGCCAGGCTAGTACGGCCAACCAAACCACAGCGCGTAGCACAAAGCACTACTGCCTCGACTTTCCCCAGGAGTCTCGGACACAGAGACAGCACGAGAGACACAAAGGGAAGTGACAGGGAGTAGTTTAATAATATATGAGGCCTTTGCCTGCCTAATGGAGGGGCTTCTGGGCCGGGACTGGGCTCCGAGTTATGACCCCCTACATTATGGTAATGGTAAGGCCGAGGCTAAAAAATCCGGGAATTCCCCACTGGACCCGGCCGGGACAGGAAGAGAAAGACGAGCGAGCCCTGAGTGTGACTGGGCTATATATTGACGGAGTACTCGTAGTACTACGAACTACCCTCTCCCTCTACTTACTCTATGTACAGAAGGGGAGGAAAGTCGGGAAATCTCTCAAACTTTCCTCCTACCGCCGCGTCCGCCGCCGGTTTGTTTTCTACGGCCCGATTTTTACTTTACTTTATTCTTTTTCCTTTCGCCCTCCCTGCTGCTCCTAGCCTGGACCGACTCAGACCCCCGGATCGATGAAATTAGGGTTCCAGAAGATATAGGGATAGTGACTCTATATATAGTCGCCCTTTGCCGGCTCCAACCCTAATAATACCCAGTGCGGCCCTCCGCGACGGCTACACGCATTGTTCCGGGTTCGGAACCATTATTCCTCCCTTATAGGATAACTGAAGAGGGAAGGAGGAAAGGGAAGGTAGAGGGAAGGAGGGTGAGAGCGGGGTGCGGGATCCATTTCAGCATTTCAGCCGAATAATCGCCATAAAACTCCCGGAACCTTCCTCAAGGACATAGACCACGTCAGCGGCTCCAGGATAGGGCCACGCCAATTATGGGTTGTATACCAGAGGGAAAAGCTTGGCAGTATTCCAAGTTTCGAGGCTGGATTCGAGATTTCGAGACTGGTATCGAGATTTCGAGACTGGTATAGAGATTTCGAGACTGGTATAGAGATTTCGAGACTGGTATCGAGATTTCGAGTCCGGTATCGAGGCTCTCGAGATCATAGACTGAGATTGAGACTCTCTAGACTTCGATTTTGGAATTGAGACTTTCGAGATTTTGAGATTGGTATCGAGATTTCAAGACTGGTATCAAGATTTCGAGACTGGTATCGAGATTTCAAGACTAGTATCGAGATTTCGAGCCTGGTATCGATATTTCAAGACCAGTATCGATATTTCGAGACTGGTATCGAGATTTAGAGACCGGCATCGAGGCTCTCGAGATCATAGACTTCGATATTGGAATCTAAACTCTCGAGATTTCGATATTGCAATCGACACTCTCAAAATTTCGATATTGGAATCGAGACCCTCAAGATTTCGAAACTGGAATCGAGACTCTCGAGATTTCGATATTGGAATCGAGACTCTTGAGATAAATAGACCGGGAATCGTGATTCTCAAGATTTCGAAACTGGAATCGAGACTCACGAGGATTCGAGATTTCTTCTAGAAGGTAACCCTAGCCTAAAAAATACAAACTCAAATTAACCCGCGCTGCCCAATACTATTTTTCGTGCAAAACTCAGAATTACTATGTAACCGTCCAGACGCATTTCTAGCTTTAACTTTCCAGAGGACTCGAAGCTTTGTTATTCTGCATAAGTGATTACCTCCAAACTCTAATAATTTTACGATTTTGGGCATGGAATACGACGTAATTAGTGAGTAGAAGTTGCAGTAAAAGCGCACCGCAGCGCCGGGGAAAATTATGGAAATCCTAACAAATTGATTTCCCCCACATATTCGTGAAGAAAGGTTCGAGTACCTACTTTGGAACTACTGCTAGGACACGCCCCTGTGGACTGGGACCTAATTGACGCCCTATACGGAGAATGACACTACTTGGCACCCAAACACGAGGCCTGCAGACATACTGCTACATACAGCTACTCCGATACAGTAGCTGGCTGGGATGAGCTGAACGCCGAAGAGTCCACAGCGTGTGCAAAATGAGTCATATGTCCGGGAGCCGAGACTCCCCTCCTCATCCCAAATGTAGCCCTCACATGCGAATTCCAGCTTTGGCAATAAGTCTCCTCTTGGAGAAGAAGTTTGCAATTAAGAGGGAGAGGGAGGGATAATTGGGACCCCGCTGCCTCGGTCTCGCTCCGAAAACTCCGACATTTTCAACTCACTTCATCTCCATTAGCTCAGCGGGCACAAGACTCCTATGAAAATGAGTGCGTACTATACCTAAAGGAAATTCCGGATATGTACGTACTAGGTACCTAAGCCTAGTTTAATATGGTGTCATGCCCCCTGCTGACCGCCCTTTGAGCAAAACAGCCCTCCTGCCTCGACCTAGGTGTGCCACGCTCCTTAATCGTCCAAGCTTTTTAGGTAATGGAACTGCTAAAATATCGAGCTCAGGATCTCCTACAGTATAGTATATAGGATGTTCGTATATTAACTTCAACAAATTTCTGGTGACCCATCGATCAGCTGGAGAAAGCTTACTTTTGCACTTATTAGTTCTATCTTGCCATTTGTTTTGCATACTTTGGCCAACTTTCTCCATAATTTCCATGTTTTGGGATTTGGTTGAGTGAATATCTTATATTAAATCCTACATCTATCTACAACCAAATTCAGATACGAATTCTTTTGAGAACTAGAAAAGTTTCAGAACTCTCATTATGCAAATATTTATACTACTTTGTACTTAAATCAAGTGGAACGAAAAACAAAACTTTCCCATATAGCGTATTTCGATGGTAGAGAATATTAAAATTGTTAACAATAGACATTCTTCTAACAAAATATTACTAGAATCTCGTCAACCTCCGCAAACTTTGCTGCTGAAACAGATGGAATAGGACTAACGTATTTATGTAACTTGAGAGCTTCTACACAAAATCAAGTCCGAGCTATTCAAAGACTACGCACAATTGACCTCCTCGTAAACAAGCTGCTGATACGGAGCACAAAGAAGGAAAACAAAAGTTTTGAGGAAACTCAGAACAATGGCTTTCAATCAATAGACAAACAATAGGAAATGGGACGGAGAGAAACCTGATCCGATTCAAGACTCAAGTGAACTCCTTCCGGGCATATATATTTACGAGGAGCATTTCAAAAGTTTCGGACCATGTTTCTGAGTGGCAGTAACTCCGGCAGGGCTTGAGTGTAAAGTTTTTTCGATATGTCGAATTTGTGTATTATATAGCTCTATAGGCTTAACTCTATTGTAATATAAATATTTTTGTTTTTGGAATGTAATGCTATAGTACCTTACAGGTAATATTTTTTACGGGAATCCAATCCTGAAAAATGATCCGAAACCCGTACTGTGGAGATACAGAATGGATTAGAACTTCCTTCTCATTCTTACCTATCATCTATGAGGAAGTGCTTATTGTTCCTTCCGGGGGGCTGGCTCTCCTTGGGCCGGCCGTTAGTAGCCTGATGACTTGGTCTTCGGGAATAAATGGAAGTTCCGCTCTCGGAGAGGTAGCCGTCGTTGTTGGGTCGATTCCCATTACTGCCTGACATCAACAAATCCCCATCTGACAAGTAACCTGGAACCACACCAAAACACAATGGGATCAAGTGGGAAGGACAAAGTAATTCCTGTGCGCCCAGTGCCAAGACGTCAAGCCCAATGGAACCTTAACCTTTGCATTGAATACTTAAATTGATTAAAAGGATGCTCAAGGGAATTATAGAAGGAAGTGCATCCAAGGACACGTGTACATCTCCCTAATTCAATTTTATGTTTCACTAATTAATTTCACTTAAACATTCTAAACATTTATATTAGGAAATAAGTAGAGGCAAACAATTTGGATTTTTTTCGGTGGAACTAAAATTGTGTATGGAAAGTTTAGAATTTAAGTGCTTAATTTTATCTCTTGTTAAATGACTATCTATTTAATTTTTTTTTGTTAGTTCGACAGCTTTGGAGTTACTCAAAGTAGCATGAAGCCCAAGGATCCCATCCTTGAAAAGAGGATCCCATGATCTGGAACATCGGAAGGAGGTCCTAGTTGCTGATCAAAGGTAAGGCATAGCCTACTAAATACAGGGCTCCTGCTCAAGGTAGGCTGAGACTAGGATTTGGCCTTAATTCCCTTCCCGATCCGGGAGGAAATGGAGAGGGGCATAAAATGGCCCGTGATTCCCTAGTACTGAGTCGTATGTCCTATTTCCCCCGGGACGCCGGATACTAATACTTCTTCTTTCTGAATGGTCTCGGCTACGTAGATCCATTACGGGAAGCTGGAATTCACAATTTCCTCTAATCCCATTTTCCCGGCGTCAGCGGGTTGGTCTAGTACGGAAAAAGAGCCCGGCTCTCATTTCCTGTGTATAAGTCCCAGCCCGCCTTACAATAAAGGGGAAAAACGCTGAAATGGAAATTTTAAACCTTTGTGGTTCCTTAATTGGGTTAGTTAACTCCAAACCGCCTCCACCTGACTCCAGTTCCAGTCAGGACCATTTGCATAATTATCACTTTATGGAGAACCAAGCCCAAGAGCCCGTGAAATAATTCAATTAAGTAGACCGAAATTCTCTGCCAATGCCAAAAGGTAGTAAGGGCATAGGAAGCCGACTGTAGGGATGAGGACTGACTTCTTGTTTTCTTTTGACTCTGGATATTATTTGCTAGAATTGTACTGTAGTAGGTTTGAATTCACGGGTCAGGCGCCTCCGCTTGGATGTTCTCATTGTACAACTTTACGGAGAAAGTTAGCCTGGAAGCTCCAAGAAAACAATACGATTAAGTATTCTAATTATCTTCTGCAGACTATTAAGGCAAATAAATACAGCCACTGACTTCCGGCTCTTTAAAGTGTGATTATCCCGAATTAAATTGTTTTTGCTTCTCTACAAAGCTAATAGTTAAAATTAGGTAGTACGTAGTACTGATCATAAAGTTATGTTGTAGCTTAATTAAAGGCAGAGTTCAGTGAGTTTTTTTTTTGTTTAGTTAAAGAATAACACAAATATCTACAATTTAGATTAAAGGAGAGTGTTTTGGAATGGTATTCGCAATTCGCAGGCAGCTTCTAAGCTTTTACTTTCGATTCGACTCGCCCTCTCTGTACGACCGGGCACATTTCTGTACTATTAGTATTACGTGACCCAGAGCTACTTGAGGATTTTACGCTCCTTGAGCTTCACAGTGAAAGCGAATAGTGTGATCTGGCTCAGAGAGATGTCGTGCCTAACCGATCTCAACACTCTGGATAACGCCAAACCTTCCCAAAGCCGAAACTTCAACCCCCTTTGCTATGCAGGCACATGCACAAAAAGGACTCCCAATCCCAAACCCAAACCATATAATATATCTTCCAGAGGCTTATTGTTCTAAAGAGTTGGATATTGAGATTCCGCGCATTATAATTTAGCATGGCAAAAAATGTGTTATTGAAATCCATTTTTTTCAACTTATGGCTATTGGCTAAGCCAGAATTTAACCCTCTTTCCAATGGTGCTATTTCTTTTATATGATGCGTAGAATTACTTCATTCAAAAATAGAACATTTTCGGATCCAAAGTGGGATAATCAGCGTAAATAAATTTAGATTTGAAGTAATTTCTAGGCATGTCAATGGATAGGTATAAAAAATTACACCATTGGAAATAACATACAATTCTAATTTACAGGCACGCTTAACGAAGAAGTAAAACAATTCATCTTTAATCTTAAATAATTAAAGCACTTTAAGCAAGCGGATCTGCTTCTTGTGATACCTTCGATATGGCAGGACAATGGCAGGATTAAAAGGCTAATAAGGAAACAAAACTGACCAGCACCCGAAATGTCCATATTCTCGATATCCGGGTAGTCGTAGTCTCCCATGCTTGAGGTGTACTGCGTAGAGACGCCATACTTTCCAGACGGGAGGCTCTGGTTCCGGCTAATGAGTCGGATGGAGTCCGAGTATTGACTATGCCCATAACCTCCGCGGCCGCCCCCGTTCTCCATACCATGAATACCTGTGATGTCAGAGTAGGTGATTATTTTCATTATATTTATTCCGCGTAGGCAAGCTTTGACAATAGCTCCGGGACCGGGACCGGGATTTGAAGGACTTAAGGAATGAGGAAGCCTCGGTTCTCCTTCCTCCGGATTCAAGGAGGAGTACAATGTAAATCCTGTACTACTACTCTGCCTAAAATCCAGGACATTAATTTCCTTTTTTCAATATGGTTCCAGGGATTCCCTTTCTTTCCAGTTCGGCTAAGAGGTTTCCTTATATTGTGCATGTTTAAGGTAGTACAAAAGTGTAGTAGCGTGCCTGGTTAAGCTAGTACTGTCTCGGGAAGGATCCCGATTCTAATGCAAGCTAAGAAGGAGCTTTATAGTAGCTTTAGCCGGATCCAACACGGGCTGTTTTTTCCGTTTAAAATAATTTTACGAATTTCGCAGCATTGCTCAAAAGTTCAATAGATACGTAATTCACTTATTGTGACACTTGAAAACACTGGATTTATTAGTTAATTTAGAGCTCACTCAGTTTTTAAAGTTTAAGCTGCTTCTGCTAGTTAAGTCAATTTATGGGAAGCATTACAATAATATTACTGTCTATTCAAAAAAAAAAAATGATCCTCAGTGTACAAACCTAATCTAAATCTACAAAAGCGATAACTTCGCTTATGCTTTGTATGATTTTATCTTAACGCATATTTTACTAAATAGTTTTTTATGCAGCAAGCATCTAAAGTCTTTTAATCTGTGAGGACTCTCAGAACAGCCCCTGTATTCCGAATAGGGAGGAAACCCCCGGCTTTGGAACAGAGAAGGGAAGGTTCTGGATTAGATTTTCCAATGAAGAAAAATTCTTCCGCCTCAATGATCACTTTCCCCGTCCACTGAGCCTCTGACGTTTCTTTCAATCAAACTTCACTCCAATCCTAAACGACTTAGCTTTAAAGGGGGAACCTTCGGAATTTGTCCTCCCTTTCTAAAGCTAGCAATAAAAGCCCCGCTCCCGCCCTAACGAAATAATTCCAAATTCTTACCAAGCCTGCCGCCGCCATTCGGTCCTCCGGCCTTCGGGGATAGATAGCCGCTCCCTGGCGGGCTCTTCATGTATCCATAAGGGGAGCTCCTGAGGATCGGTTCTAGCGGCTCCATGGGCGTCACATTGAGCATCACCTCGTCCTCGTCACACTCAACAATCACACCGTTAATCCCCTTGGGGGAACAATGGAATGCGGGGGAACTAGAGGAATTGGCGTTCCCGCCGCAGCTCTTGATACTGGCCATAGAAATGAGGGTGGACGGGTCAGACGGGTCAACGGGCCCCCGTATCAGTCCCCCATCATTCCCATTCACAATGATAACAGAGGCCTCGCTGGAGTTGGACTGACTCAGGGCCGAATCTATGCTGGAAATAGAGGAAATCGTCACGTTTGGGGCCAGACCAACTGCCGAAGAGCCCGGCATTGGGGAAACCATGGCCACGGAAAGACCCTCATTCTTCTGGTTGAGGTTCAGCTCGTTGTCCGACCCGCAGAGGTCCAGTCCCTTATTGTTGGGCTTGTTCAGCCCACTGACCGACTTCTTGAGACTTGATAGAGGCCGATCCTCTTTTGGCGGAACCGGCTTCGTGGTCCCCTTCACGGCTGCAGTGGGCTTCGGGATCCCGGTCCCGTTTGACATCACAAACGGCTCAGGCGTCCCGCTCAGCTCGTCCCTGGAGCTCGAATTATTGTTCATTAGGCTGTTCCGGGTAGGAATCCCGGTCCCGGAGTACCGGTTTCGGGAGTCCCGGTTCCCACCAGTCCCTGGCTTTGGCTGTCGGAGGAAGCTTTGGCCGCCAGCGAGCTCAGGCGTGTCCATGGACCGGGCCGGAGGACGGAGCTTGGCTGGATCAGTCTTGGGCGGCGGAAGGGCGGCCTTCTTGGGCTCCAAGGAAGAGCTGGACTTTGTGGGGATTTTTGGGAAGGAGGAGTGGCCAGAGGCCTTTGTGGTAGGCGGCTGGAGGTAGGCGGTTTCGGGGTCTTTGCGGGAGGCCTTCGGAGAGGAGCTGCTCTTTGGATCCCGGCTGGCAATGGCCTTCCCAAGCTTCTGGCGGAAACCCTTGATACCGAGGCGGGGAGTCGAGCACGGCTCGGCGCCAGGGCTCAGGACAGAAGACTGCTGGACGAGGCCGGGGGGAGGCTGGGACGGGTAGTCCCGCTCGATTAGGCCCCTGTAGAAAAAACTTGGATTAGCTTTATTTTCCGTGCAGAAATAAATTCGGCTTAATCTAGATGTAGATCCTTGATCCCTGTTTTCCTTTGCTACAGCGAATTTTCTTAACTCCACATTTTATTTAAAGTTTGACTACTTGCATCTTGTTTTGTGGCCGATCGAAAGTGGTTGATTTTACCTTTGAAAGTTTTCCCATTATAAGTTAAATTACTATACATTTTTTTACACTCATTACCTATTACGTGACCTAGCCTACTACTACAATTATACATTATGCCATTAGATAATTTAAAATTAATTGAATTCGGTGAGGGTGATTTAGATTCATTTAACGCTCAAGAGAAGTCTCGTAAAAATCAGGCATCGGACAGGGTAAAGCGCAGGCGGACTATCTGAGTCGATTTCCAGTTCCAGTTCCAGTCGTAGGACAAACAGAGATCAGAATGAGTCCGTTTGGTGACATTAATGTCATCTCTGCCTTGTGTGTAGGTATAGATATAATAATTTCAGAAAAGTGTCCAATATTCCACCGACATTAAATGCGTTCCTTGTCCAAAGTTGTTTCGTGTTCATAAAAGGAAGGTTCATGGAACAACGGCGTCACTCCTATAAGCGTTTCGAGCTGCTGCTGTCATCTCCTGAGATTCATATATAACATCTGAAGATATATTATGTAGCCAAACTTTGAACACTGCACCGCCCTATAGCAATATAAGCGCCAAAATGACCAACAACTTCGCATATTTCAGTGAGTATAAATAGGAGAAATTAGCATAAGGAAGATGTGGTAAGAACCTATCCACACGACGGCGTGGCGTAGACGTAGAGTGAATGAGTGTTGGGTGTTGGGAAAGGAAAACGAGATCAGCATCAGTTGTCGAGTTAAATATCAAGTTTTTTGTTATTTTACAAGGGTGATCAAGGTCAAGGGTCAACCGGAGCAATGAGCGTGAATCTAGCGGAACTACGACGGAGCGGGAGTTTAGGTTTGTAAACTCTTTGACTGACTTAATAATTACTGCCGCATAAGAATAGATTTTAACACAAAATATATAAAAATCTCTAGCCATTATAAGTAAAGTTACGGGTAGACTTCGGATGAGTGTCCCTCTCGAGATCTACAGTGTAATCCGTGTCGTCGAATCGTAATCACTACAAAGCCAACCTATCCCACGGCGCTCTGCGCCGTACGATTGGTTAGCTGTAGCGAATTACTACACTTAAACGTTGTAACCTAACCTAACCTAACTTAAGCACATCAAGAGTTAGGTTCTAATTTTGTAAACAGAGTTCAACTGTTTTTCGTAGGGGACACTCATCCGTAGTCTTACCTAAAGTTACTGTTGTTCTTGATTAGATTAGCTTTCGAAGACATAATTTCAGAAACAAATACTGTATTCTTTCTCCTTTGCATTGATAAATATAGACATACGTATAATCCATTCTGAACATATCCCATATTCAAATAAGTACATAGAAGTTAGCCGTTATAGTCACAGTATACAGTATGCATATTCAGACATTACTTCATTGCTAAATAATTCTACCACCATGAAAGTGCTATTTTCCCCATTCGGGCCATTCATAAAGTTTGTACAGGTTTGTTTAGAGGACAGGGTGGGGGAGGGGGGGACGGGGAAGGGGGGAGGGGAGGGCGGGTAGCGGAAAGTGTACTATTTCGTACTGCAGGATTGGTGGGGGTCCAGACAGACGAAGTGTATTTTCTATTGTCAATAACGACAGTAACGGCGATAACAAAAAAAAAATAATACTTGTAAACATGACATGCAAATATAAAGTTGACACCGCAGTGCTGGATGTACAGATTCAGACCGTAGAATATAGGCGAACACCATTTTTTCCATCGCGAGTACTCTCGGTGGTAAAAGCTGCATTTACTTAATAAGTTTTTAGTAGGTGTTAATTTGATCAAATTGATTATCAAATTCATCGCTTAGATTCAAATTAATATTTGTTGTCACAGATTCTGTAGCCCTAAATTCATCGAGTCGACCCATAAAAGTACTCGCATGAGCCAAGCTCCGACAACGGAAAGTTCAGATAACGAGTGCTTACGATATTGATGTCGAAGTGAACAAAATTAAAGTCCGCGAATTACAAATGTGTCTTATTTTCAGTCAACCTGCTAATACGATAACCTGATATGTATTACCAATCCTACATTTGTATTATTGTAACCAAGTCGGAAGTTATTTGTATAAACAATAAAAACTAAAGAATACTACCCAAGTTTGAACGGATTTAAGCTTCGAGATTTCTCAAGTATATCGCAACATAGCTTCCTCGGGATCGGGATCTACTGAGTAGTCGAGGACCTCAACTTTCAAAACCTTAACCACGGATATCCCTCACGTAACACGGTACCACCACAACAGTCAAACGGCTCTCACAGGAGAGAAGCCAGCTTCAGGTTTATACTGAATGGTCGAATTTTATGTACCTGCAAACATTTGTGAAAGCCTGTTAATGGTTTTTTAAATGCTCAGCTTACTGTGTGTGCATCTTTGGCTAAAGCGTTTGCATATGTACTTAGGGTGGGTGGGGGTAAACGGATTCGTACAATTTCGTATTTTAGCGAGGGTAGGGGTGAAAAGTCAAGATTTTCCCTGTACGTACTTTATGAATGGCCCCTTTTGGAAAAATGGACATACGATAAACTGGATAAACTATGAGTGTATTTTTTTCCCCGACAGATTTTACCGTAAGTGTGAGCCTTACAATAAAGGGTAAGACACACCAGCGAGAGATCAGGGCGAAAAGGCAGATGCCAGTCCGGGAATTAAAGGAGGAGTTCAAGAAAGTATTGGGCCTGACGTATCAGTTGGAGGAAATTTTTTTTTATTTGGATTCTGTGGAGTTGGAAAACACCCATTTATTGGCAAAATATAATATTCGACCTTGTAAGCTCTTTTGTTCCTACTATTAGGATTAGGAAAGATGGTTTGGCAACTGGAAACACGAGGAAAATGCAAAATCTGAACGACACATTGTATGTCATTATTAAAATTTGGTTGGTTTTAAACCAAACTGCATAAAGCTTCATTATTGGGTCATCCTGATGTTATCTTAAAGTACCTTAAGTCGATCCGGGGTCATACCAAACAAACCAGAGGACAAACCAAACTGTTGCCAAATTTTCAGTTTCCACAGTTTCCCACCCCTACTCCTGCTGTATTACGTATCAAGTTCATTAGGAATTTCCCAACAATTAATCAGTTTATTTTCGCACTTTATTCTCTCTTCAACTAACAGCGTCAAGAGTCATCGCCACAGTAAAGCGCATGGTCTATGTTAGTGTTCGTCCAAACAGCGGGAATCAAAAGATAGTCCGGTTTCCTGTCCTTCGGGAGGCGCGAGTACTGGATGTCAAAAAAGAATTTGCGCGACGCAAGCAGAAAATAGGGGCTCTACAATGGGATGAAACCGACGTCATCTTAATGGTTCGAGAAATTGAGCTGGAGGACGATCGGACTATTGGCTCTTACATGCTCTCAGATAGTAGTAAGTGTCTATTCTCACCCTCCCCTTCCATCAAACCCGGTGAAGTTTTTCTAACCTCCGTTTACAATTAAACGTAAACACCTCCTCTTCTTCCAGACACAGGAATTTTTCTCCGTGCTCGATTCAAGTGGCAAATATATGATGCAAATGGAGAGTCAGGCGTTGAACCGGTGGCTCAGTGATCCGAGCCCGAATTGGAGCCCGTGGGCTGCACTATGGGCCCAGGTAGGTCTCCCAATACCGGACCGGTATTGAGTTTTCGGTATTCGGTATTATCGGTATTTGTCGTGTCGGTATTCGGTATTAGT
>JAQFZY010000334.1:0-32645 GCA_034696285.1 Hypogastrura burkilli
GTTCGTCACTTCTCCTGTCAAACTTTCGACAATACCTGGAAAGTGATGCAGACGACCAAGGATCAGTATCAACAGACTGCCCGGCCCGACTACTACCTCTGCGAAACAAAGGAGCGGGTTATCTGGGCCAAGGAGTACCTCAATTCGGACTACATCGAGCGGAAGCGCGTCAAAGCTGTAAAACTATATTTCCGATTGAAAACGCACAAATTGAACCTCACCTATGAGTTAAATATTTCTCATTTCTACTTTAGGCAATCATAATTCAAAAGTACTGGCGCCGTTGGTTGGCAATTCGGGAGCGGGCAGAGCGGCTGGAAGGCCTTATTCGGCGGATTGAATGGGCAGAGAACATTCGCAAAGGGCGAACAGAGAGTCGGCTTGCCATTAAGGAGGACGAGCTCTGGCGACAGCATCATCCCTCCAGAATGGTCAGCAAAAATGGCTCAGAATTTCAGTGGCTTTTATTTTTGGTGCCAGAATAATATAGCTTTTCACGGAAATAGCCAAATAATCCGCGGCGCACCCAAACTAACTCAATATAGCAACAGTACGTTAACATGGTGGGACTCAGTTCGAATATTTTCCGGGGAAGTCTATATTTATTGGTCGCGAAATTACTATTCCACTCCCAACTACTAAACACTTTGTCCATGTTCGCTTCCAGGTTGACGTAGAGCTGCTCTATCGGGCAATCAATGAATGGCGCCGGAAGGAAGTGGCCTTCGTGGAGGCTCATCGCTGGGGTGCAGACCGAAAAGCTGCCCTGGCTGAAATTATGGAAATGGAGGCTGACCTCCTGCTTAACCTTGAGCGGACCAAAACAGCCATTCGGAAGAACCTCCATGGACTCTACATTGAGAGCGCTTTTCACAAGGTTCAAGCTGCCTCCGCTACTATTGACATAATGCAGATAGGTATGTGTGTGCACTCTGACCCTGGTACTAAATACTAGATGGGTGATCCCACGCGCTGGCTCAATCGGTCCGGGAACTTTGTGTCTCTTGACAACATGACCAAATTCACGGTCCGCCAGTACCACAAGCTCTATCACTCTCTCCAGGAGCCCGTGACTAACATTGAGCTTCGGTACTCTCTCCTGGACAAGCTGTATCAATATGTACGACGACCTCTAGCTTATTGATGTGCAGTTCTGCTTTTGCATATTCTAATGTATTCTTTGAAAACCAGATAAAGAATTATAGTTCGATGCTGTCCCAGTACTTGGTAACCCTGATTGGGCGGGAGGTGACTCTAATGAAAAGTTCGGCTGGGACCCGACTTCTCATTGGCCTACGACAACGGTGAGCCTGGGAAACTTTCCAAAGATAGTCCAAAGTAAGCTGAGCTGTATCTATTTCCTTACTTAGGATTGTCAATACGTTCTACCACTTGCTCCGAGACCCGCACTTCAATCCTGAGGCCAGGAAGCTGCAAAAGGTCCCGTTCGACTCCATGAAGTTGCGGAAGGACATGATCCAGTGTAAGGGCTGTCGACAGATGCAGTATAGGGACCAGTTCACGGTCATCCGCGGAGTGACCGTTACCACACGATGCGTCACCTGCATGGGTCTCTACCGGACTTGTATTCTGCGGGCCGACCTCAACTTGTACCGCCGGATGCTCCTGGAGCTTCGACATGATGAGCAGAGTGCCGGCGTGGATTCCTCTGTCACTTACCTCATTGATGTAAGAGAGGCTGGGATGACCTTTGATCTTGGTACACATGCTAAGATACATATTTCTAGGCCTACGACGTCCAGTTCTTGATTGAGCAGCTCTGGCACGGCCAGTCCGCCCTCAGCGGGATCGATGACCGCTATCTTCTCCGCCTCTGTCGCTGGAAGCAGAACTTGCCCTGGACTCCATGGAACTGCGTCCTGCTCACGGAGGAGGAGTCAGTGGCTCATCTCCACTTGGAAAATATGAAGCGCGTAAGTAAAAGTACAGGAGGTTCAAGCCGGAACAATTGTATAGGACCCATGATAGTTTAGACTGGAACGTTCGTCGTATAACTTATTAATATTATAAGCTGTCCATATAATTGACCTCGTCCTTAAAATTTTAAAGAGATCCTGTTTCGCATAGGCCTACCAACCCTCGTTCTTCCACAAAGTCCATGTGAAGCATCAAGGGGCCCGGATCTACTTTGCCCGGCTCACGAGCCTTGCCATCCCGCTCGATCCTGCCCTCGACGCCCTCTGCACTGCTGCAGCCAAGAAGAAGAAGAAGGCTGCGGCGAAGAAGAAGGCTAAGAGCCGGTTCGTCTAATTGGAATACTCAAAAAGCTCGCTTACGAAATAAATGCCTCAAGAATTCTGAAACATCTGATTTGAGAACGAAAGCCATATTTAAAATTGGATCGTAAGAAATGCATTCCTTCCTTTCGAGAAATAATTATTATCAAAACTTTCTGGAAACTCGAATACGCACGGAAAGTTGACTTTACATACCTGGATGCAATTTGCAATCACCACAGACACACACTTGCTTTTATCCGGAAGGATCTGAATGTCAGTGAAAATTAGGGAATTTATTGGGAATTGGCACCAAGGCTGGAAATACATTTAAATAGTGGTATAGTATGTGCATATGTATTTCTTGTACTCGGAATTCCAAATGTTAGGCCTCCTTAAATGAATACATTGAGTGGCCGTCTTGGAGTGATTGTAGCAGGAGGAAGCGGTTCATGTTCATGGTTCTTGTACACATTTTAGTTCTTGGGTAAATAGTATTTACAGCATAACTGAAGCCTCGAGAACTTCCGCTCAGAATCTCTTTTCGAGCGTGACGAACTCGAGCGGCTGTTTGGGGATCCCAAACTCGGGGTCCGTGAAGAAGGGGACCTTCTCATCCGTTTTCACGAACCCGTGCCGCTCGTACCAGGCAATGAGCTCGGTCCGGACCGTGAGGACCGTCATGATGACGGCGACGCAGGCCTGACTCCGGGCCCAGTCGTTGGCAAAGGAGAGGAACTGCTTCCCGATCCCACGGCCTTGGAGCTCCGGGGAGACCGTGAGGAGGCCCAAGTAGCACTTCAGCTCCCCCTTCTTCTCAACCTTGTCCAGGTGGAGGCAGCCCAGGATCCGATCGTCCTCCGGAAACTCCTTCTCGTCCGTGTACTTGAGCACGACCGAGTTCGGGTTCTCGATGTACTTCTGGAGCGTGGACTCGGCGATCCGGCCACCGTCCAAGATGTCAGCCTCCGTCGTCCAGCCCCGCTTCGAGCCCTCACCCCGGTAGGCACTGTGGACCAGGACCATGAGCTCGGGAATGTCCTCGACTCCGGCCGGCTGAATCATTTCTCTCACCTACGGAGAAACATCAAAGATTCAATTATTTGTAAAGTGCACTAGCTGGTCACAAAGAGGTACTCCGAGCGTTAGAGATCAGTCGCTTTACTGGATCCAGTTTACATCTATTCCCATAAGAATAGCACATGGTTTAATTTGGCAGCGTTAATCGTCACAACGGAGACTATTACTATTATATGGCATCCACGAAAAATCTAGTGGATGATTATTCCTGTTTTTTGGTTACCTCATTCTAGTATCTACGATACGTAGGTGTAATAAGTAATAGCCTTACAACTCATTTACAATACAACACACAAACTGCATCCAACAATCTAAGTAGGTTTATACCGCTCAGATCTAGACAATCTAGACAATTTTGACTGGCGATATATTGCTAAAAAGGTTGGCATTTGAATTAAGCGTTCAACAGCAACCAACTGTGCCTCACGTCAGAGAGAGTAGTGAAACGACGTATAAATGGGATTTATATTGATACGCTTTATTAAGCGTGTTTTGATACCTCCATCCTTATTTGCTAAAGTACTAAACAGTGAGTTTTAATATTTATTAGGTCTGCCAGAGCATTACAGATTTTAGCGGAGAACAAAATCTGGAAATGAGCAAATATACATAGATGTCGGACATACTCATACCTTAAGATTTATGTTATATCCCATATCTTTGCTTAACATGAAGATTTGATCATTTCTATATCTTTCTCTGGACTTTTTTTTTATATACTTGGGCCAGCATTAGATAGAACCCAAAGTAATACTGTAACTCTCACAGTATCAGAGCTCGAATGTCCAGCGCGTATTTGCTGAAGAAATAAGCACCGCCCTAAGACGCCTACTATAAGTGTCGTGTGTCAAATGTCAACTTACGGTCTTTAGCTGCCTTCCCAGAAGTTCCGCCTTCCTGTTAATAGGTCCAATTTCCTGTGCTCCCTGATCTGTGACTGACTGACAATCCTGGCCTCCCTCCGTAGCTCCTGTTCCTGTGCAATTTAGTAGTGAGGCAGAGGAAAGTATTGATCCGTTCTTGCTCCGGGGTTCTGTTCGGGTGCTGGTATAGCTGCCTACTACTTCACCCTTCCGTCTCCTTTCCTTTTTATTATGAGCCTGGCCTGGTTGGTGCTGGGTCTTTGGAAGCCTTCCAGCCCTCTGGCCTGGCCCGCAGAAGGGAAATAAGAGTGACGGAGTTGTTTGTGGAGGAGGATTAGGTAGGGCAACATGTAGTCTAGTCTAGGCCGAGGGATCATGGGCCAGAGCTCTTATGTAAAACGAGACCCGAACCCAACCAGCATGCTCTCTAATTAAAACAGATATCTGCGGGCAGACCTTCACTATTAAGCCAGCCCGTTTTTTTTACTCCCTTATCCTAATCCTAATGCATTCAACAGGCTAACAGGGAGATATCCTATTCGCAAAATACAGAGTCAAGGTTAGAGGTCTCACCATGTATCTTTAATGCTCGTACGCTGGTGCCGACGTTTACTTAGGCCCGTACACAGTGCTCAGGCTTTATCTCGGAATTATGGGATTTTTACGACATTAGTAGTTGAGGTTGGGGTTGAGGAGGGTGCCCATCATTCCTATTAATATGCTAAAAGCTGCAATTAGGCTAATGTCCACAATTGTTGGGCTCTGGCTTTTAGTACAGCCACGACACAGATTCCTAATGTATTTAGTACCGGTAGTGCCTTATATTATACGATGCCTACCCTGCAATGTGCAATACCTAAAGCTACAATACACACGAATACGCGTACGCCTCCCTACCTTTCGCGTCACAGAACGAACTGTATTGGTTTGATGCAATTACTAATACTCGAATTAAAATCAATATTCAAATGGCTTTCTATTGTTACAATGCTCGCATGTTCCACCCACACGCCGTAGTAGGTACAAAGTAATGCAATTTCAATATTTCAAATGGCAAATGACATCATTGCTTACCAAAACGGCACCCATAATAATTAAACAAGAAATTGAAACAAGTACGTACCTACGTACGAAATTAGATGTGACGCTGGTACTGGTGAGACGGGTCAAAATGTTTTGGCTCGCTATGACCTGTCAATGTCAACCCCCTCGTCGTATTATACCTTCAAATGGGAATGTAGAACAGCTTACACTATACATTAATTAAATTGAGGGAGATTTGGGAAACGTGCCGAATACCTCGAAACCAGAGCATTTTTTTACAAGTCATAAGTGGTATGATTTGAACAGCAGAAGTCAGACCGCAGAGCACCGAGCCTAATCCTTGTAGCTGATTGGCTCTTTGAGGCAAGCTTTGCGGACATCGATGGAGCCTCGTTGAGCTTTGTGTTTGAATTTATCCATCAAGTACGTTCCTTATCTCACGACCAGCATGGTTCGGTCATTACCGAAGTCAGAATAATTGTTATCTCAACAGGCTGGAGACACGACTTGTTCGTCATATTAAGTAGTTTTTCGTTCATATGCATTATTCAGCAGCGTACGGTAATTATGGGTTAAGTAATTTGCTGATGGTACACGTAAATACTTGACTTTTAGGGAGACTTTGAGAAGCTATGGATTGCGTTCCCGGACAATAGTTACATTCTACAACATTATTTCAAATGAGAGAAATTACCACGTTTTTTGCCGTCTTAATACAGTGCATTACATTTTTTTGTACACTAAACTTTTCGTAGGTGGTAAAATATCCTAGTCTGTCACTTAAGTATTGCATTGCAGGATTAATTTGACAATATTAGGCACATAGGTTGTTTTCAATTTATTGCTCCCAACTTGGACAACAATTGAAGACACAGGGGAAGGTAGACGAAACAGATTCTTTACTGTAATAATTTCAGTGTGGTAAATAGACAGCGGAGAGAATGGAAAGAAAGGGGAAAAGTGTCTCACACACCTCTCAAACATAGAAAGTCAAAGGGAAAGCATAAAGAAAGTAAGCAGCAATCGGAAGTTGTTCTATTCAGGTTTCATTTCAAGCATCATCAGGGTTGGGGGTTGGTACTGGTAAAGCAGGATTGATTTGCTTATACTTTGGTTTGAAGCCCAATGGTCACAGTCTTGGTCTCCAAGTATTCGTTGAGGGCCGCTTGGCCGCTATTTCAGAAAAATCGAGTAATCAATTAAGCCTCTGTATAATCATAAAGGCATGCTGTTTTTCCTGTTTGTCCCTTACAGCTCTCGTCCTTGGCCGGACTCCTTGAATCCACCGAAGGGAGTTTGGGGTGCAATTGCGTCGTAGCAGTTAACCCTGGAATTGAAAGTCGTAGTGAGGATTTAATGTTTAATGTAGGTACGGATGACTTGAGGATTCGAAAGCATACTTACCAGACTGATCCCGCGTGAACTGACTGGACAAAGAGCAGAGCCTTGTTGAGGTCCTTTGTGACGATCCCTGCAGCCAGCCCGTACTTGGTAGCATTTGCCCGCTTGATGACCTCCTCAAGCGTATCGAATTTGAGGATCTGCTGAACCGGCCCGAAGATCTCCTCCTTGGCAATCCGCATGTCGTCCTTGACGTCGGAGAAGACGGTGGGCTTGACGAAGTAGCCCTTGTCCCCGTGTCGACCTCCGCCGCACTCCACCTTGGCCCCTTCCTTCTTCCCAGACTCAATGAGGTCAGTGATCTTCGTAAGCTGCTCCTGGTCAATCTGTGTGGAAATTAAAAGGTATTGAGTCTGCAGTCTGCATCTGAACCACTTTTTCAATTAAATAAATATCGTGCATTGGTGGTGTATTTTATGTAAATACATACCTGGGGCCCTTGGGCAGTTCCCTCCTCGAACGGATCTCCGACCTTTCGGTTGTTGGCCAGCTCCGTGGCCCGCTTAACGAAGGCATCGTAGATTCCGGCTTCGACGAAAGTCCGGGACCCGGCACAGCAGTTCTGACCGTGGTTGTTGAAAATGGCACCGTGAGCAATGTCAGCAGCCTCGTTCACTGGAAAACGGCCAAAGCAACGAGTGAGGACTGGATGCTTCAAAAACTTCAGCTAGCTTGGCTTACCGTCAGCATCTGCGCAAATAATGATGGGGCTCTTGCCTCCCAACTCAAGCGTGACTCGCTTCAAGTTGCTTGCTGCAGCGGCTCCGAAGATGAGTCGACCCACCTATGATGTCGAAGCAAAATGCTTAGCATATTAGTGATAATAGTAATAATAATAGTAATAAAGTAATATATACTTTGTGGAGCACATAGCACATACTTCGGTGGATCCTGTGAATGCGACCTTATCAATGTTTGGGTGTCCGGAGATGGCGGCTCCAGCAGTTGGGCCATATCCTGAAAGGAAAAACATTATTATGTAGTTTACAGCTAAATATCAATATATCATATTGGATAGCGGATCCGAAAGATTTAAGATTATAAAATGAAATATTTATACTAGTAATAGTTTCGTGCTGGAAACAGAAACACAATGTAGTATATTTTACAGCAAAATACTGAAATCTAATACCTCATTCCAGTTATGGTTACGCTACTCAATTTTATAACTTTACCGCGAAAATATATACTTTTTGGTATTAAAAGAATAGAATTTTATAAAGGTGGGCTTACCAGGTACGACATTGAGGACACCGGCCGGGAACCCTGCCTCCTTGACCAGGGCTGCAATGTAGAGGGCCGTGAGGGGCGTCTGTTCGGCGGGCTTGAGGACAACGGTGCATCCTGTGGCAAGGGACGGGCCCAGCTTCCAGGACACCATCAGAATGGGATAGTTCCACGGGATTATGGAACCAACGACCCCTACGGGTTCCTTACGCGTGAAGGTCATATAGGGCCCGTCTGGACAAATAAGTAATTCATATTCCCTAATCAGTGCAAATGTTCAGGTGCTAAATGTACAGAACCACATAATATAAACAGGCTTGAGTTGTTCTGATTCTGAGTAATGCATTATCCATCACATGCAAAAACAGTAGCTTCTAAAGCTACTGCACATGATCCATGCCTTATGCCTTACCGACTGGAATGGTGTCCCCATGGATTTTATCAGCCCATCCTCCAAAGTATCTAAAGACGTCGACGGCACACGTAATGTCAAAGTCAGAGTCCCCGTACGGCTTCCCGTTGTCGAGCGTCTCGAGGGCAGCCAACTGTTCACGGTCGCGCTCGAGTAGGTCAGCCAACTGAATTTACAGAAATATCATATTCCATTAATGGCTTTGGGAAATAAACTTAAAGGCAAGATTTAAGATTAAAGAGCTTAAAGAATACTTAAAATGTCTGACGGCCCTGAAGCCGCTCACCTTGTGCATCAACTTTCCTCGGGCCGAAGCGTCCATTGCTCTCCATGGAGCGCCGGGCTGGAAGGCAGCACGGGCAGCATCAACAGCAACGTCAACGTCAGCCTGGTTACATTGAACATATACAATGAATTATTCCTACCATGATTCTGCTGTTGTAACCTTTGCATAATCAAGGGGAGTGGCATACCTTGTCTCCTTCAGCGATATCCACAATCTTCTCACCGGTGCAGGGATTCAGAGTCGGGAACGTCTTCCCACTCTTGGAGTCCACCCACTCATTGTTAATGAAGAGCTGTACGAGTGATTGGGAATACATTAGAATTAAAGGCAACGTTTATATGTATTAATTGTAGTCAAATGTAGTTTAGCGCTCTGCGCATTAATTGAGCCGGCTAATGCGGAAGAAACCTGGATTAAGCTGTCAATGTTTACATATTCACAAAACGTACTTAAACGTCATTTTGAAAAATCAGATTTATTCCTAAGCCATGGTAAATTAATTGTCGCAAACAGTTGAAGAGCTCCTATACTTAAAGCCTCCCACTGCATGAGCCTAGGTTTTTTAATCCCATATTTCACAGCTTTTTGGCTTATTTTGAAATTCTATGCGTAACGCATACGTATACCGCAGTATTAGTATTCAATTCAAATGTGTTGGTCCCAAGTCACAGCCCAATCGACTGCCTACCTTGGTATATTTAATTTCGGGATTACGACGATCGGCCATGACTTGACACTTGACTGAAGGTCAAGACTACAAAGTAGGGTCTACAAAGTAGGAAGATTCGGAACTTGCTGAGCCGGTAGACACTGCTGACTCGACGAGGATCGATGGACTGAGGGAGAGATGCCGGCAGGGGCTCCAAATTATAGTTCTAGGTTCTCGGCTGCTGCTGGCTGGAGTCTATGGACGTGCTTTAGCATAGGCATCTCTTTCTGAATCTAGTTACTATGCTAGGAGAGCATTGGGCTCCATTTCCGATCCCCAATGTAAATAGGAGTCAACCTGTATCAATGTATGTATGTGCTTTAGTCATCCTCCACGCATCTCAATGCCATTTATGTGCAAATAATTTTCGTAAAGCGCATTTTAATTCTCTTCCTTGTGGTTTCCATTAATTGAACCTAGTTTACTAACCGCATTAAAATCGGAGATTTGCTTTCCAGCTCTCCATACGTTTTCATGCTTTTTCATATCTAATGCATCAAGAATTATTATTAATGTAATGTTAAAGTTTTGATTTGATGGGTTAAGCAAACATACTATGGAGCATTCTGCAGCATTTGATTCGTTGGCTCCAATTGCATGTCATTTTCGAGGTACTACAAAATTGTATGGAGAACGGAAAGGTCATTGAGAATTGTACTCCTAGTGTAGTCCATACTGTGATTTATTTATCAGTAGAGATAAGGGTTGAAAGATGGATTGGGTTGTGAAGGCAAAATACTTGAGCCTCCTTCTCGAATAGTTACACCAAATCCTGCTTGACAACTGACATGAGTTGATTTAAGCCAGCAACTGGACGCTGAGTTAGAGATTGGACCATGAGAATTACTTACATAACCCCTAAAAACATCATTTTACTTTCTTCTTCGCAGGATGGGATGGGCCGCTCTGTTTTTTGTCAATTCTCAGTCTAATTCTGTATTCTGATTCTGAATGCAGAGCAGTATGCTCTATACATTGCCCTCGCATGCCATGAGCTTATTTTAGATCAAATACAAACACACTTGAAGCTCAAGCATAAAACCCTAAGATGCGTTTACACTTTATGTTACAGTGTTTTTGGCCCATCTGGATCTGGAAGGGTCCGCTAGAGTCAGAAATCAGATTCTAGAAACATGAATCAGGCCTGAGTGAAAAAAGCTGCTTTTCTTACTCAGAATCAGAAGACTCAAGGCTACGAGCGGCGAGTCTAGTAAATTATCCAATCAAGAGGTTGTCCTTGCCTATAAATAAAATTGGGACATGACATTTAGATATACATAGAGATGCTACGATTGTCTCCATTGCATGCTAATGTGTAATTCTTCACAGAGTATCCTCATTTGGTACGTATCATTATCATTACTGGAAGTCCCATAATGTTATCTCTGAGTTGGACTTGTAACTCACCCATATGCCTTAAGAGTACTACATACTACATAGTACTGGAACTTGTAATAAATCCAGAGTCTCAACATTGGGCTGGGCAGTTGAGTCCTGCTTAATGCATAGGTTAACTTTTATTGTGTGAGAATGATTGTAGAAACGGGTCCCATAAATAAATTATCCTAATCTCTCATTTTTTGTAATGGGAAAAAAGTACGTGGTTATTGGATTAACAAGAGGGGTTTAATATTATGATTATATTTTTGGAATATTTTTATGTTCTTTGATATATTTTGTATACAAAGAGTTAAGCTAGACATGGTATATATATACGCAATTTATAAATATACTCCATTGTAATCCACGTAGAGGCATCTTAAAAAGTAAGGAGAACGAACGATACCTTCAAATGCCATACCCTATTTACCAATGTTTCGTGAACGTAATTTATTAAATTCGTAACGCTATAAATTATTTACTTACAATTTCTGGCCATAGCTTATTAGTCATTTTCCGTTGTTTAAGCTTGAAAGGTGGACGCCTCTGAGAGAGTGCTTTCACTGCGAAAAAGGTTAAATTGGAGTGAAAGCTGAATTCTGTTACCGAGACGTATGTATAACGATTTAAAAAATATTTATATGTATATCATAAGTATTTAATCAACTGTGGTCACAATATGCAATAAGCACAAACACGAATGCAATTTGATGAGTCCATGTTCTAATTAAGCTAGCACGTCTAGCTTCTAGCCTAGAAGCTCCTGCTTTGTCGAATAACCTAATTTTGCCCGCTAACCTGGAAGCCATGATGGGTGGAAAAGCTTTCATTCGGTTATCCGGAGCACATAAGGAAATCATGGGTGAAAGAATGAAAACAGAGGTAACATTCCCGAGTTTGTAAGTATTAGCTATTACGAGGAAATTCACTATTTCGAAGATTTTCTATCCATGCTCAAAGCTAAAAGAATGAGTACCTTGCGGTACATATATGTATGCATATATGTACGAACAAGTGTGCAAACAAGCAACAACAAACATAATCCCGCTGATTAGAATCGTTAAGAATGAATTCATTTTTATTTTCATATAAATTCAATTTCAAGCTATAAAGTACATCGGGATTGGATACGTTTCAAATATTGTGTAGACTTCCTTTACACTACAACAGGAACAAATATAGGTAAATAAGCCTTTTTTGTAAGTATTAATTTGCTCTAGGCGTAGATGACAAAGTGGTAAGTATTGAAAAATGAGGTCTGGTATTAGTACACAAAACTTGCATCTGAGATACACGTACAAAGATTGTGAAAAATAATTTTAAAATTAATCATCGTCAGCGTCAGGAGCATTTGCTGGCCGTGCTTTGGGTCCTCCCGCCCTCTTGGCCATGATGATTTGATCCACTTGAAGAATGGTGCTTGCAGCATTCGTTGCGTACTGAATAGCCCATAGCTTGCCCAAATAGAGGTCAACAATTCCGTCGGCCTTAACGTCCGTGGTGCCGTCACTGTCATCCTGACACGTAAATTCAAGTTTTAGTTTGAATTAATTAATACTCACCACTAAGGATATTTCAGTACGAAAAATCTTTGTCTTGGAACACTTTGTATTTTACCTCAATATTAAACCCTTGGAAGGCTTTTCCTTCGTGATGGGCAGCATAAAGTTTGGCTAGTACTTCACTTCCCTTCTTCCCAGAATTGTCAGAAAAAACCTTAATGAAACTTTCTAAGGCGGATGCATACTTTTTCACAGAATACTGTTCCAGTCCGGGAAGTGTATCTCCGTAAGCGCTGATCTGCCTAGCAAGTTCTAGCTCAGCAGCACCCCCTCCAGGTAATACTTGTCCATCCTACAAATGCGTCAAAACGAGAACTTGTGTTATATTGCTTAGGGTATCTGGTTATCAATGCATTTCCTTGCTTTATAATTTACTCACACGAGTCACTGCCTTGAACGTATTGACTCCATCATTAACGGCCCGCTCAATGTCATCTAAGTAGTTGTCAGTTGCACCACGAAGGACGATGGTAGAGATATTCGACTCCTTGTTTCCGATACGGAATACAATCACGGGCGTATCTCCAACCTTTATAAACAGACAATCATTTACTGTAACGTCAGTAAACATTGATTCCAGAAATACTTCTTCCAATATTAGATACGAATCCGTATCTTTACCTCATTAACGTAAACCTCATCAGCATATCCAAGATCCTCGACAGAGGGCTTCTCAACTTTGGGATACACTGATGCATTCGTTGCTTTACAGACTCGCCGCAAGTCAAACTTGCTCATGAGGCGGACGGCCATCAGGTTGTATTTGTTCAAGAAATGCATAGCCATGTCACCAACTTTCCCACCTGTCACAACAACGTCGACTCCGCTATCAGCAATTTCCTTAATCTGGTTCTCCAATAGTGCTTCTTCTCCAGCACTGTAGTTCATTAGTTCCTTTGCTGTCTTTATCAAGACGGTTCCCTAAAGAAAATACGAAAGAGATACATTAATTTATAACGTCATAGGCTCACTTCGTGATTAGAGCTTTGTCTTCGCCTTCGATTTGTTCGTACTTTGGTCTCAGTCTGGGTAACATCAAGGGGGCAGGAGAACACAATTATTTTTGCATTCGTTTTCTTAATAATAGAACTCTCAACAGCACGCTTGAATACGAGGCCTGGTACAACTTCAGACTTGCCCAATCCAGAACCCTGGATAAGCAAATTATCAAATTGTTAAGAATTATTTTTGAAGAAAAGTAGTTATGACCGAATTACCGAGTCTTAACGAAACTTACCACAATTTTACACACCCGGACATTGTCAACGTTGAATGTTGTTTTCTCTGGCAAGATGGATACTGTACAAGAATAATAATGACAAGTTAGCTTAAATAGAAATATACTTAACTAATTATAATATTAGTTTCCAATGATAAAATATGTTTCCTTTAAAAGTACGTACTGCAAGCTTTTGTGATCAGTTTTGCCAAGAAATCCTCGTTTCCTAACTGCTTGCTCATTACAGAGGTTCGAATAACATTAATGACTTCAGCCTCATTTCGGTAGTCTTTGACCTCACCGCAAACCAAGGTAGGGAGGATTTCAAGGGCTTTCTCCAGAGCCATGTCATAACCGCTGACAATTTCAGTTGGAGTTAAACCCTGTCCATAAGTATAGATAAAATTAAGGATTGCAGATCCAATTGTCACAATCAAATATATTAGACTAAAATTGAGTAGGTTATTGAAACAGGGTTCCAGGATTTTCAAGTCATATTTTATACTCATCATCATTGATGCAGGGATAATCGCTAAACTACGACATACCATTTGCAGCAAATCCTGTGCAGCTTCGAGGAGAGCTGCACAGAAAATTATAACAAAGTTTGTTCCATCCCCAACCTCCTGTTCTTGCATTTGTGAAGCTAACACCATAATTTTCGCAGCTGGATGCTCAACCTAGAAGAATTAATATTAATTATATGTAGTATTTGTATATATGTATATAAATAGTATTGGGTTGATGTCTGGACTGGATTAGCAGGCCGTAAAGACACTTCTACAGCGTGAAACTTACGTCAAGTTCCTGCATAATTGTAGCTGCATCATTCGTCACGAATAGCTTTTCAAGATGATTAATAACCATTTTGTTCATTCCACAAGGGCCATAGCAGGACTTAAGGGTGTCAGCGAACTCCTTGCAGGCCTTGATATTTCGATAAACGGCTTCTTCCATGCCCGAGAAGTGCTATAATTTTAAATGTACATGTAATTCAATGCCGATGCCATTAGTCTTTTTTAAGTCAGGACGTGACCTTATGCTAAGCGAGTCTACTTAAACTTGACATCCCAAACCCCAAAGCAACTAATCTACATTAAGCTTTCAAGTTCAAGTTTTAGTGGATTGAGTTTGAGGTCTAGATAACAATTCTAACTCACCCTTGACCCTTCCTTGAGCATTGAAGAGAAGCCAGGGGCCTTTGGTACGTGCATAGCCATCTTAATTGCTGTTTATTCGCAAACGTAGACAGAGAAGAACTGAATTTGTATTAATATTTTGGTAGAAATACTCAAACTGCCAGTGACTCCGAATTGATCGGGATCGGAAAGAAAGAGCCGCAAATCGAAAGGAATGACAATGAAGCACGCTCTGCCCTTTTTAAGACCAACCTAAACTTCTGGAAGGAAGGGAGCCTAATAGAAGCATGCACCACAATACCACACCTTCGAACCATTTTTTATGCTTTCATTTGATTTGGTTAAAACTTTATGTCCAGCTAAAAAGCCGGATTTATCCGAATTTTCAGCTTTTTGGTCAATTTGTACATATAATTGCAGATTTTCGTTCTGTAAATTTTAAAGAGCGGTTGATAGTTTTAATTCGTTGATTTTTCTAAAGAAATTAGAATAATATTTACTTGAATTTTATCAGATACATATGAAAACCTTTTAGAATACGAGATTTAATTTGTGCCCAAAAATGATAAATAGTGTATTAGGTACTAGTTTCGCTTTTTCGAGAAATAAAAGAGTGTACTACGTACAAGCATTTAAAAGGATGAGGCCAAAAGTCCATTTAAAACAACTGCGTGTCTCGGCCCAAAAGTAGTCATATTCAAAGTTTTTGAGGTACCGGTCAGTAAGTAGAAGAGCTTACCCACCAATAACACGATAAACAGTGTTTATCGAAAGTTCATCATGCCAATTAATGACATCACCTGGCTAAGTGTCCCGTTGGTGGTGTCAAAATCCATTTGTTATATAACGGTTTGGAGGATTATAAAGCATAACAGTAGAGAGAGAGGTGACAAGTTATTTGGATGCCTACACATAAACTATTATATACTAATTAATATGCGTAGTATGGTGTACATGCGCTTGGAGTAATCTTAGTTTCTCCTAAAATGAAAATTATTTTTCAGAAACACAATTTTAGTAATTCCACATTACTCTGGAACAGAAAGTCGAATGCACGCGTCTAGTTCAGCTATGATCAAACCCACCAACGGGTTTGGCTCCAAATTCAAACACTCAAGCATTGCAGGAATCCAGTCCACGTGAATTTCAATTTGAAGTTAGTTATTTGGATTTTTAGCTCTGTCATCTGTCAGTTATTGAGCAGAAATATTATGACTTCCCATCAAGATTTTCAACAAGGGAACCGGAACCCAAACAAGAGGAAGCGGAAGAGTGGGCTCATGTCAAGGCTCAAAAAGTTTGGCATGCAAGGGAAGCTTGGTCGTGGGTACGAAGTTGACTCCGAAACATACTCTTACTTTGTCCGCGTCTTCGAACTCTGCAACAAGAATGAATTTGAAACCGAAGAAGAAAAAGGTAATAATGGCTATGCTGCAAATGCAGTTTTCATATCGGTGGATTAATTTGTAGCTAAGCCTTAGTACAGATCCCGAGTTAAGTTAAAAACGATGTAGAAGACGAAAAAAAAGATGTATTACACCACCCTAGTTCATAGTTAAGAATTTGTAATGTTGCTTTTCAGATATATTTGTTGACAACGCCTTTACTCAGACGGAGAACGAGGAGGTTAATTTGTCAAGTAATCAGCTCACGTCCCGGGTCCTGGAGTCTCTCATCAGTCTAACTAAAAACGAGGAAATCCTGCTCCGTTTTACAACTAGTTTCACCCCAGCACTCCGTACTATCTGCACCGATCCCTTTGCCTCGCACGTCTTGGAGAAACTGCTAGAAGTTATTTCTGAAAAGTGGACCGGGAACAAAAAACTCACCAAATGGTTTCGAAATACCTGCAAATACGTTCACAATAATTTTGAGGAGTTTGTTTTCGACAAGTACGCAAATCATGTCATGCGGAAAGTGTGTCAGTGCCTCACCGGGACAGTGGAGCTTTTTTCAACCAAAGCTCAGCATCATAATGCTTCAACAAATCGTCTTCCCATTCCCCTTGTTGTTAAACCAAAGGAAGAAAGTGACCCAGCGCCGCATGACGATGAAGCAGTTGCGAGAAGGAAATATAAGGATGAGAATGGGGTAATTCTCGAAGAGTTTGCAAGAAGGTTTTTAGCTTGGCCCCAGTTCTATGGTATGAACAGTATTCAGTAGTATTCATATCACATCAAGTCGACTCTAGCGTATTAAGAACTTAAGAAGTATGAACTATATGAACCTACAACCTTATTTATTATATATGAATAGATTTGTTTGGAAACGAAGTTACCAGCGGCTTCGTCCAATGCCTAATCCTAACGCTGAGAGGGCCTTTTGACGAAGTGGCATTTCAAGGAGTTCGTCAAAGTAAGTTTGTCTAGATCTACCTACATGTTTGCGGCCTACAGATCCCACTTATTTTTTGTCTTTCTTCAGCAATTAAAGCAATTCCAGAAGAGTTTAGCTTGGATTCTTCGTGTCACCTTCACTCCTTGGAAGTCTGCGTCTCAATAAGTTCAGAAAATGAGGAAATCTTCACGCTACTGCTGAACAAATACTTCAAGGAAAAGCTGTTAACTCTCGCGACACATGTCAGTGGACACTTTGCATTGGAAAGGCTTTTTCTTTCCGTTCCTTCGAAGGAAAATGTAAGATGTTATCTGTACTATATTTATTTTCTTTTGAGCGTAGTATACAGCTATAGCATGAATCGTATGACGAAGCAGGGTAGCATAAGTCCCATATGAGTCGGCGCCCTGCATTGTAGTACTTGATTGTAATTAAACAAGATGTTGCTGGTTAAATAAATGAAAATGGGCAATAAGTATTTCAATTTTTATTATTAATTCACTGTTTTTTACGTTTCAGTTTGAAGCCATGTTTGAGGAGCTAGATGATCATTTTAGCAAAATCTATTTTAGGGGCTATCTTTCAGTATTCACAGCAATTGCCGACGGTTGCAAGAGACTGAAAACAAAACAGGCGGATTTTGTTAACCGAATGACTGCCCTTCTTGGAATCGACTCTGTCGGCAATGAAGACGTCAGATCTTCGAAGAAAAGAAAGTCAGCAGGGGACGAGAGAGACGAGAGGAAAAACTTTTTCCAAGTTTTAGCACGATTTGGTAAAACCTTTCAACCCAAGGAAGATGGAACGATAAACTTCCTTACTGACATACAAGGTTGTTATGTCCTTCAGTACCTCCTGGAATTCCACAAGCCGCATAAGGTAAATAATTCGCTTCTCATATATTAAGGATTGGCTATTGGGTAGTTGGATGCTGTATTGGAGAAAGTTGGAGAAAGTGGCATGGATTCCAAAGTGTCTGCAATATCTTCCAAACTCATAACGTAACCGTCTTATATTTGTAGACAATTAACATCGTGCGGTTTACTATTCAGTTCTCATGAGCCTACAATTACAATTTATGAGTTTATAGAATTACTGGGTAGACTTACTCCAGCATGGTCTGTTCTATACTTTTCTCAACTATTTATCTACAGTATTGAATGTAAGTAAACTTTCTGCCTATTTTAGTTAATGTCAAGCGTTTTGGAGCTGGACGACGTGGAGCTATCAAGGATAGCTCAGGATCCCAAAGGAAGCCATGTTATTGACTCTCTCTTTGCGAGCACGACGGTGGGTGACAAGAATAAGGAAAAAGTTCTTCAAAAGTTAACTGTAAGTCGGAGGGGCTTGCGGTTTGCACCGAATCAAATTATTTTATTTTAAAACATTAATGTTTCCCATTCGTCCTGTAGGAACACTTGGTGACTTTGGCATGCACAAAATTTGGAGCACGTGTGCTCGATAATCTCTTTTCACGCTGCACACTGAAACAGAAGGCCTCCATTGCAGCTGCCCTAAGCCCGAGGGAGGCTCAGCTAAACGCGAATCGGTTCGGAAAATTCTTAGTAACCAAATATGGAGTTAGCCTCTACAAACGGGACGAGAAGGAATGGGCCAGGCACATTGGGGAAGGGAAAAAGAAGAAAGAAGCACTGAGTCAATTTGTAGAGGACTTTGGACTTGACCTTGACACTTCAACACTTGGGGGAACGGGCGGAAAGAAGCCAAAGCTCGAGATTGATTAGGTACATTAATATGAATAGCTACTCAGCTCTCACATTATAATGTCCGCATATTTTATATTTATGAAGAACCGTAATTTTGATTAGTTCCTCCACTCGAGGCGTAATAGAGTGCGAGGTGCGCGTGCCGCGTGTTCATATGGAATTAAATACCTTATCACCACCAACCACCACATTTTGCTGAATTGAGTAAACGTTTCTCCTTAAATAACTTTTTCGCGTGCCAAAGGCGTCTACAGCTAGGTATGTCCGAAATGCTTATAAGGGAATTCCGAATGCGGCAATAGTTTTGGATCGATCCCTTTTGCCTAATCTCTCCTCAACCTTGTACTTTTTTGCAAAGCAAGTGCAGAGGGAGTTTCCCTCCTTGGGCCGTCCCGTCAAGCCCTGGCATGCATACAAATCCTTATTCCTTCTTTATTACCCACTAAATATTCCAAAGAGCTCCCCATTCGGCGGTTTGGAGAGGAGCTCTGAATGGAGAAAGTTTGGGAGTCATTAGAGCGGCACGGAGTCAAGGGTCGTTTGTTCCCTGCCATCATCGTCCCCCTTGGGCTGCCGGTGGAAAGGTGAGAGGTTATTATGCAGAATGCATGGAACGGCTCAAACGCCTCCCTGCATCAGATCCAGCCTATGCACTTCCAGCCAGCAGCGGCTCGGTCTCCGAACTTTCCCCGAGCCGCGTCCTCAAAATCCGCAATCCGAAAAGTGTACATGCGTTAAGCCGGGACAGAGCCCGGTGACAGTCCGAGCCGGAAATTTAAACTCCGACTGCACTCAACTAATAGCAGCATACACACATAGAGATAGCCTAGCCTGGTGACCTAAATATACATGCTTGAAGCCCGGAGATAGAAAGACTCGGTTATATACATATTTTTTTCAAGACCGCAAGGCCCCTGCACTCAGGCAGGCCAAAATGCACTCACACTACTTTGGGCCGAGTACGACTTGCCTATTGTCTCCTGCGGCCAACCTTGGAGTCATAACATTTTTCCCCGTTCCTCCGCCCGCAGTAGGATCTTGTGATTTCGTAAATTGAAGAGCAGGGAGTGGATTTAATTCCTAGCTCATAGTGCTACTACTGGCTTGGCTCCAGACCGCTCCATAGAATAGGAAGGAATTTCACCTCTAATTTGTAAGAGCTATGTAGTACTGGCTACTCTCATGCTCCATTCAGAGTTGTGCTAAAGTGCTTAAGAGGAATGAGTAGGCCCGTTCGGAACCTCGATTCGCCCTACGGATCCCAAGTTTGTTATTGTGACAGTCCAGCAGTTTAGCTCCCTACGGTTTTATATTGTAGCCTGACGCCAATGCCCTTGGAACATCATCCTAAGAATTGAGATGGGGAGCATTGTGGTTCAGGATGGGATTAGGTTTAGGCATAATAGCTGGACACCATTGTTGAGCAACACTCCGTTAACAATGTTTTTAATACAGTAGTGGAGTTCAATTCTTGTGTTTCTAGAAGCAATAACGTCAGTAACACAAGGTTCATAATACCTATTCGACTTCGGATCCAGTACTCAATGAGACAAGCTGTTGGATTAAGGAATCGGTCGTCTCCTAACCTTCGTCATCCGCTTTCCGCTGCTGCCTGTCAGGAGGACCTGGCCAGTCAGCAGCCTATTAACATCCAGCCTGCCAAGCGGAAAAAAGGCTACTAAAATCCTTCATACATGTTATAATCTGCTCAAAGGTAAGAGAACAGTTATCCGAAGATGACATTAAAATGCATTGTAAGAAAATCGTGTCTAGATTATGCAATATGTTGCAGGGTGTTCAGATATTAGCTGCGTGTATATTTCCATTAGAGCGTGCGTAGTGCAAAAAAGGAGTATTGTGTGACAGTGACAGTGTACCTCTAATTAAGGACATGCATATCTGTTTCAGGATATTTTTGTTTACACGTTCCGGGCTGCGGTTTCCAATTACATTAAATATCGTGTACTACATATACATGCATAGGTACAACCAATAATGTAGAGAACTATGGTTACAACGATGTGTCTTGGAACACTCGAGAAAAATGTTTATAATTCGCGTTCCGTGTATGCCTAATAATTTGACGAAAAAAAAGGTTATTATGATATGCATATTCCCTATATTCTATCTGCTTCGCAGGAGGACTTTATCCCATTGTGAAGTTATAATTAGATAGTATAAAGTGTCGCCTTTGAAATACCTGTATAAATCTCGCCAGGCATATCTGAAGCCGGGCATAATTGCCAATAACCAAGTATTTTACAGGAAGCAGGAAGCATGCTTGTCTTAAATTCGAAATTTAGTTTGGTCTTTTTGACTGAATTCGTTCGGAATTTAATTAGGGGCTTTAAAAATAAAAAATATACTGCTACTGTTTTGCCGGAATAGTACCGCTTAAGAAGGTATGATAGGGTTCCAGGGTTACGGACCCGTTATAATTATAATTGCCATGAGGACTCACGAGTCCCATCTCCCAAGGGAAGTATTTAAATAGGTAGACGTAAACCGTAAACAGGTACACGCAACCCTTATAGGTACTCTTTCGCCCTTGGAGCTGTAACGGAGTAGAAATCAAAAGGCAAAAGGTCGAGCCTTTGACCTCGGCCCTCGGCCCTCATGCTGACCGCTGGCCTTGATTCTTAACTCCCCGGGTAACTATTTTTAGAATGTATTTATGACTTATTATAATGATCCAAAAGTGCATGTCCGTTACGCGCGTTTATAACATTATGACGGTATGACGTAGGATATAACTGTCCCGTGTAAACGTACTCGTTATGTATACATATTTGACAGAACTCCTAAAAAATCCTCATAAATTATGCTCATAACTTTATTTTTTTAACTCCTTATACGTAGTTCAAACCCAACCGCAGCCCTGGACTTTATTTAAATTGAACAGCTTTTCCATATTATAGAGCTTTCAATAATGTGTTCAAAGTCATACCAACCACGGAGGGTTCACAATGAATAACGATGCATAAATCAAGCGCATATTTTGACCCTCTTACTCCAAGGCTTTCAGGTCAAACGTACCCGAGATATACATAGGAAGAGAAACCCAGGCAAGTCGTCTGAGTCCGAAACCATTGACCTCTGATTATAACTGGAGCTGAGCTGTACTACTGTAGCCAGTAGCCAACGAAGATACCATTTCCCTACTAGCGTACTTTGTATTTATTTGTATATATTTTTTGTTGGTTCGTATTCGTAGTGAATAAGTGTGAAACTACACACTACTCACGGCGTCTAATATTAATACTACTGAAATGTAAAAATCGGAAAGCTAAATACAGCATAGATGGTCAACAGCAATTAATATTGACATACGTAGTCGGCATGGAAATTTCAATTTAGTCAATTTCGATTCTTCCTTTGAGGGCAACATTTTTTGGCGTAGTCCTGAGTCATGCTTCATGTTCAATTGTACTGATGATTTGATTACGAGCTACAAATCATGTTATGACTGTGGCTGTCGTAAGACACAAGACACAATGTAGCAATGACAAATGACAATACAGTAGGTACGCACATAAATGATAAAAATGTACCATTAATATTTCATAGCAGTATGTATGTAGTAGTATTAGGTACAGTAAGTACGTAGAGAAGCACCTGTCAATAAAGGTATCAATATCAAGGTCTAACAATAAAGGTCCCTCCTTTGCTTCTTAACAAATGGGAAATGTGATTACTATTGTGTTGCACAATGATTTCAACGAAAAGAATATTAGGGCCCAAGTGTATATTTAGAAGTCCCCGAAAGGCAATCAATAGCATAAATAGGAGCTACCAAGCTAACATTCAGTATTTGGGACCAGCTCCAGTTAGCTAGGTACTAAATACGTAATTGGGGAGTTCCTCAAAAATACGGACTTTAGACTCCGGTCCCGTTTCCAGCACATTGTAAACGGTAAAGTAAACTGCGGGGAATAAAGAGAGCCAAATGCCTCGAGTACAAGGGACCTCTTGTTTGGCCCTTTTCGGAAGTACATCTTGTCGGTGGACTTTAAGTGAAAGTTTAGTACGTGTTTGTAAACCGTTATTAGGCGAGAAAAGGTTCAGTAGTGGTAGCGACTCCAGTGACGTAAGTGACTGCGGGCATCCATCTCTACGTCAACTACTGGCGTGTTATGAATTCGGATACATTTGGTGCAAGTTCCTTTTTCCCTTTTGTATTCCTTGCGCATTCTGATTTTTGGCATGGGTTGGGACACAAGCAACATTTGAGGTCATTCGGATGCTGTTCATTTCATAACGGTTGAGATCCTATGGGAGATACGAGTGGAAATGTACGTAGTAGCATTCCTTACCCATTTAATTAAACTCTATACTAGCTAATTCAAGCTTCAAGTTTAGTGGTTTGTATTTGTACAATAATTGTGGTGTTGAGTACCCGTAGTATTCTTTTGCCAATTTCACTATCTGTAATGTATGCTTGTATGTATGCAGTATCGCATAGCCACAGTCACTCATTTTAAGATGCTCTTCGCAACCCTTAACAAATCTCACGCATCGCCTCGCCGAACATTACCGTATGAGGTTGTAGTGTAGTGTGAACGTAAACGCACCATAGTAGGTACGGTAGGAGTAATTTAATTCTACGCGTGGGAAAATAATTACGACGCAGTATTTAATCCAATTAATCCGGAAATAAAGTATAGGGGTCAATTTATATTTCGGCATGGGTGGGTAGCTGTCATTCAGCCAAAACGAGCCAGAGCAGTACGTGACTTTAGTAGACTATTAGTAATAATGTTAAGTAGCATATTTGTAAAGTAACTACAGAACTCTTCCACAGTTCCTAGTAAGTCCTAATCATAAATCATGCATCATATCATAATAGGTAATTGGTGTAAATATGCTTTTACTTTAGTGTTTATCTAAGGTTGTTGAAAGATCAGCTTACCCAGAATCAGAGAGTAGATCATAAGCATGATCATGAGTTGTAGGAAATAAATCCCAAAGAGCCTATTTATGATATTTACACTTATGGGAACAAATATCTAACTTCTTGTAAAGTTAGCGTAAGCATTTGATAGCTCTTTCAGTTGACAGGCTGGAACATAATTGAGCTTTTGCCAATGTAATGCGATACACACATCGGCCCATCATAATAATATCTATGACACTATTGTAGTCAAGGTTCGGCTTTGCGTGATAAATCGATTAATGTATTTTCACGGTTATACTTTATACTTATACCTTATATAATCTACACAAGATCCTAGTAAACACATTTAAATGAAAAAATATATTCCGGCTTGACTCTTATGCATACACTTAAATGTTAAATATATTTTGAAGCCGTAAAAGTATAAACTCTTAACATCTAGAAAATTAAATCAGATTTCAAACTCCTGGAGTCTTGAGTAAATGTTAGGAAATATTTTATGTTAAAATCTGCGGGTGAAAAAGTAAAATGATTATGTATTTTAAAAAACGGATTTGGTACCACTAAGGTCGGTACCATATACCATAAGCAAATCAGTTCGACAATTTTATACGGTACCAATATGTTATATTATAGTCCACCCAAGGAGCAGAGCCAAACCTTTACTACGAATTGGAATCGGAGAATGAACAGCTATTAGCTTGTATTTAATGTAGCCTTTTTTTAAGACGCACGCTCGCATGGTCGTGATGTGTTTGCAATACAATTGAATCAGAACATTGGTATTGAATATGAGTTCTGATTTATTGATTGGTTTCAAATACCAAAACAGTCGGCATTAAGACAGGTTGTTTAATTTCTCGTGTCACAGGTACCCCGACACCATAAGTAGAGGGTAACTACGACGAAGTACGAGCTAGGAGCCAGGCGGAAGGGGAGCCAAGGTTTGGGTGATGCAAAGAAATGTTGGGATGGGATTGGAGTTTGCCGAGAGCTCTAATCGAGAGGAGCCATACTGCCCAGTCCCACCGCTGTTGCCCAGCACTCACAACAACAATAACTTCCTGGAGAACCCAAAGTCTCCGGCCCTCAGCACAACGAACAAGAGCCTTCGGCGCGGGAGCACTGGGACTCTTGATGTGGACAATCCTGACCTCCCACCCAAACTATTCTCACTCAGGCCAAAGAGGTCAAAAGAGGGATCCGTCGGCATGGACGAATCACCGGTCAAGGCTAATCACCACTTTCTCCGCGGAGGACGGAAACGCGGGAGGCTCCGTCATGAGTCAACCGACACGGACGCCGACGGCTCGGAAACGTCCTCAACCTTGGAACGAGCACCGCCGGACGGGGGATACGGGCAAGTGGATCCATATTGAATCAATCAAATTCCTCCGAAGCGTATATAGAATCTATTACAGTGGATATTGGAGTCGGGCTACAGCAGCCAGGTTCAGTAGGAATCGATTTTGAGATGGCAGAGTCAGCAAGATTCGAGATTCCGGAGTCAGATTTAGTACGAATCGACTTTGAGATTCCATATTCAGTAAAAATCGTTGTTGGAATCGGTTTCGGATTCCGGATAAACTTAAATCGGTTGAGGTTTTATATTCTAAATTCAGTTATAAAATTAAAATTGGAATCATTTTCCGGCTCGGAGTCCAGATTTAGTCGAAATCTGAGTCCCATTCAGATTTCAGTTTTGTTTGAGACAAGAATCGGCTTCAGTTTCTAGTGTAAATTTCGAATCTAGTCTAGTTTTTAATTTAGATCAGAGTCTGTTTCGTATTCCAGAATAATTCGAAAGCTTAGCGACGGATTTCAGATTCACGCTAAATTCCAACGTAAACTGACTGATTTCAGGGCGTCAATGGAATTGGAATCCACTAATCAGAATCGTTCGGAGCAATGTATTAACGTACTGACATGCCTTTGTGGAAATGTCTAATGAATTCACCCTTTGGTTTTCAGATGGGTCGTAGTCGTGGCCGCCTTCCTGATAAACATGGTGGCCGACGGGGTCACGTTTTCCTTTGGGGTTTACTTTGTTGAGTTTTCAAAGTATTTCAAGGAGTCCAAGGCAGCGACTGCCTGGATCGGAAGCCTCTTGGCTTCCCTCCCGCTCCTCTCAGGACCATTGGCATCCTATTTGGCGGATCGGTATGGATGTCGGAAGGTCACGATTGCTGGGAGCCTCCTGGCCTCCACTGGATTCCTTGTGGCTTCATTTGCGGGTAAGTTCGGCCGGACTAGGTTATCCATCTATTACATCCTTGTCCTTGAGAATGTATAGCCATTTTAAATTTAATTCTTCTTCCAGAGTCGATGTGGATGTTATATTTGACCTTTGGACTAATTACTGGGATTGGGCTCTCCCTCTGCTACGTGGCTGCAGTCGTGATTGTGGCCTACTACTTTGAGCAGCGCCGCTCGTTAGCAACCGGGATTTCGGTTTGTGGGGGAGGGATTGGGATTCTGCTCTTTGCACCCTTGCAGGAGCACTTCATTAGTGAGACCTTGACAAACGCTATGTCATTCTTAGTATTTATCTACCTTCAAGAATGACCATGTTCCTAATGCTGTATTCTTATGCAGAGAGCTATGGATGGCAACATACGACGCGAATAATTGCTGGAACCTTCTTGCTTCTGACTATCTGTGGAATCTTTATGCGTGACCTGGAATGGACCAAGAAATCTAAAAATTCTCAAAAATCCAAGTAGGGCTTACCAGCTAGAATTTAGCATAATTTATAAATTCACTATTATACAGTAAGTACATTGATTTTCCTCTAGAATATTTGGCTATTGGGCCGCACGTTGGGCAAACTAATATTGGTTAATTATTTTGCACCTCTCATTGTCAGCATTCATTAATGGATGTTCTGACAAATACAATAGGCATCTGCATTCCTTAGCGAAATATTTAGCATTACTTAGCAACCTTAAAATATCCAGTATATTTGGCAGGGAATGTTCTTTCGTGCTGAGCAAGGCCGAACCTTAAGTGATTTTTTGCTTTCCGCAGTGCACCAAGCATTGACGGGCTCCCGGGTGAGATTAGTGGATCCAAATCCGAAAGACTGTGCTCCTCAGCCCTCTGCATCCCGACCTTTGTCCAGGAGCAGGAGCGTCTCTCTTCCTCCTACAACCCTCGCCGGAGTCCATTTGTCCAGGCCCACACTCTGTCCTATCCTCTGACACACAATCCTGGCCCAACGCCCACTCACTCTAACCCGAAGTCCAAATCTGCCACTCCCGCCGATCCATATGCTACCGAAGTCCTCTGTCCCGCCAGCCTCTTTAATATCTCGTCATCCTCTCCGCTCACAAGTAGAGGTGGGCCCGAGAGTAGCCGCTACCCGAACACGCAGAACACGGGGCTTCCCCCAGCGCCCTCACACCCCAATGCGGCTGCGATTAGGAACTACGTCGTTACGAATACTTGGTAAGATCGGCTATTTACGGGTCATGACTGTGTTGGAGAAGTTTATATAAATATTTCCTTGTTTGCACAACAGCAGCAGTGGGATGGGGGACGGGGGCATGCACCGTCACTCTCTGACCTATCGTGGAGCAGTCCTGTCCCTCAAGCGCTACCGTCTCCGACCCGCCTCCTCGTGTCCGGACATCATCTCAGTAGCCACGACGGATGACCCAGGGGCTCATGTATGGATCTACTTGCTAACTCTCGGTTTAAATACTTAGTTTTACATTTAATTGCGCGGTATATACGATCACCAATTAATTTCGAAATCTCTCACCAATAGACCATTGGAAAACTGATTTACTCCTTCTCTCGCGCATAGGCAAATAGTCCCTCTTGCTCTTTCTGGTCTGCTTGGAAGGCAGCCTCAGAGCACAAACTCGCACTTAAAACCCTCCTCCACTTCCTCTCGCCATATTTCGGTTCCTACTCCAGTAAATTGTATAAAATTGATACGTAGCTTTAACCTATCGTTTTCTGCGCGTTTTAAGACCAAAATCATTGCAATGGATGCAGTAATTGTTTCGCTATCAATTTTTAAAGAGAACGCATTTTGTATGTGAATAGCACGAGAGGAAAGACGAGCTGCCCTCCAGAGCAGGCGAGTAGGAGTACAAACCACGTGAGAAATTGAGTTTTCCAATGGTCTATTGGAGCAGATTTCCTCACCAAGGTTTTGAAATATTTTTAAAAAGAGACGTTTAATTTCGCAAATTATTGTAAAATAAAAAAATTATTTGCTTATAATAAATATCAAATGATTGGTGAGTAATTTGCTGTAATTGATGAGGAGGTCTTCTTTAATTGGTGAGAGATTTCAAATTAATTGGTGATAGTTTCATCCATATGCCTAAAAATGGATAGCCTAAGAAAATTTTACAAAATGTTCCCTAATTATCTCTTATTGGTTTACCTGAAGTTCCGACGAAAACGTTTACTCCAATTGTATTTCTCCCATTGGCAGGAATGGAAAGTTGTAATGGCGGACATTTGCAAGTGGTTTCACTCAGTCTGTGAATGGCGGAACTTATCCAACAGCCGCTACCTGCTCTTCTTGCTCTCAAACTTTCTTCTGTACATGTGGTAAGTTCCTGGCTGAAGCTCATTTTTTTAGCGTTCGTAACGCAAGATGCATTTAGTTAAAAATTCCACTTTTACGGCGACTTTCTCTTAGCTATCGTACAAGGGGCTCTGAAATATTAGCGTCCTCCTGATTTCTCCTTTTGCTTCCAGGTACGACACGCTCTACATGTACGTCCAAGAGGCAGCTTCGAAGGAGGGCTACGACAAGGTCCAGAGTGCATGCTTAATTTCAATTATCGGCATCTTCAGTGTGGTTGGAAACGTGAGTCCGCATCTAGACAGTACAGGCTAAGCCCGTTTTGAGGAGAAAGTAAAGTTCCGTACCTTTCCCTTCAGCTCTCGTTGGGCTACGTGGGAGACAAGGATTACGTGGACTCGACGCTGGTCTACGGGATTTGTATGGTGATCTGTGGGATCTCGGCCATGCTCATCCCAACGCTCATGAGCTGGGCCTTTCTCCCATTGGCAATCGGATGTGCAGTTTTTGGTATCTAGTCATTACTCATACTATACCTCCGGATTTGTCAGCACTCAACAACTTCTTTTCTTATTCTCCCTCCAGGCCTGACAATTGCTGCCAATTATAGTTTAATCACCATTATTCTCGTGCAGGTACTTGCCAGCAACATTTATTCATAGAATATAATTGAAAAGGAGTCCTAGATACTTATTGAAGTTCTGTACGTACAGGTTGTTAGTTTGGAACGCTTTACGAGCGCTTATGGCCTTTTGCTGTTGGTTCAAGGAATTGGGTACGTAGGATTATGTCTATAATCGTTAATCTTAGAAACATATTTAACGTAATTATTAATTGTGTGTAATTTCTATTAAATTGCTTGCGCAGAAACCTGATTGGTCCTCCAATTGCTGGTAAAATATTGAATACATTTACAACTTTGAAGTAGTTCAGCATGCAATCTGTATTCTGCATCCTCTGCCTATCTTGATAATGTGCCTAATAATTCCTATATGCTGATTTCCCTCAGGAGTGATATATGACTGGACTGGCACAATCTCCTGGTCTTTCCTGACCTCGGGCATTGGGATATTACTGTCAAGTGTTTTTATACTGGTTCCGAAAATATTTAACAGATGCTCAAGTCACTATTACGAAGAAGGGAATAATGAGGAGGATGATGAGGAAGACCAATAGAATAAGTCTTAACTAAGATGGAACTTCGAAGTAATAATTTAGAAGTGAACTCGCTCAGTCTAAGAATAACTTCTACTAAAATACAGTCGTACTTAGCTCATAAGCAGAACCTTTAGAACATAGCAAAGCTTCTTTTGGATCCGAGGCTCCTGAACTGATGATTGTAGTATGTAGTATTGTGCATTGTGAATTGTGAACCGTGTTAACTCCGGCGAAAGACGTTATTATTATTATTCCTGCTTAATGTATTGCTATAGTTATATTTTACCTAGCTGACTTATGAAGACCCTGCTTGGGTTCTTACTCTGTACTATTGTGTATTCCTATATTCATATAGTCCTGTAGAGCTAAGGCGTACTTAATAGTAGAGAATTGTGTGGAACTAATATTTTAGTGTTAGAAATTCTAAATATGTATTTTTAATTTTTACAGAAATCGCAACCGCAGTAATTATTTTAGCGTAGTGTGTAGCGGGTCTGTACATGGTCCAGTATTTTATTTCGGTACTTCTTTCAAGGCATCGCCAAATCCATGTGCTCACACTCACAGTAGTAGTGGCAGGCTTATGTTATGAACTTCCCAAACGATCAGTTAAAGCACTCAAAGAGCCAGGTTCCAACTTGGCCAGTTTCATGAGATTTGTAAATTATGCAAATATTAAGCAATTCTAGCTTTTAGCGGTGACATTATCTTATAATATTTTATTTTGGGTAGTGAATCAGAAGCGTAAGCTAAACTTGTGATTCCTGTTCTGTGAACGGACGATTACGGACCTGTCTGAGATCCTCCTGATCTTTCTGCAAAGATGTACCTCTCTCGTAACCTAATGTTTACTACCTATCTAATCAAATTCCAACTCAATCAACTTTCACTCAAGTAGGCGTAAGAGAGTATAATCAAGATATTATACTTATTTCCTGTAAGATAACTATGCAAGGTTTTGACATAAATAGTTATAATTAAGGACTGGGACGTACACAGTAGTAGGCCATAGGCTGTTTCCTACTACAGTATTGATTGTTTATAGGCTAACCTACGAAGTTTAGTCATATCTTAACTCTCTGACTGACCTGTATCTCATTAATCATATTTTTATTTTTTAGTCTCTTGATTCAAGGTTGTCCTAAAGTTTAGCCTTAACTTTAGGATTTAGTGAGCCCAGACATCCCTTCCGTCTTGTTGTGGTGAATTGCTCTCCTACGATACAAACCCGAATGTATTCTACAAATACAAACTCAATTGTTATTTGTTATCTATTTCTTAATAGAACACTACCTACATAATATTGCAATACGTTAACCTATATGCAAATAATAATACCTACTATTACACTCAATTCAATAAGAGCTAGTTACCATTTAATTGCTAATTCGTTAACTTGGTCAAAGTTACTACCCAGGCGGAAGCGGAAGACACGAATAAAGGGGAAATGTATTATTATGGAAATAGAGGCTGGCGCTCTTCTGTATAGATAAATGGAGCCCTCAAGATGCTTGAGCAAGACGCCATTTCGTGTTGAAACTTGAAACGTTGCAATCCATGCCCGGCGGGCCCTAGCGTACATCTTATCATAACTGCACATGCGTGTAAGAGCGTTAGCTCTATGATGATTTTATCCTCTTTTCGATAATTTGATGCCGGTAAAATATGAAATCTTACAAGGTAATTAAAAATATTACTCATTAATTCATTTAAATGTTTAATTAGTATTACGCTCCAAAAATACAGGTGCTGTAACTCGCGCGATTGCCTACGTAATGTCAAGCCCACTCATATTTCCCACGGGCTGCTTTATCTGACGTGCAAATCAGGAAAAGTTTATGTTGAGCTTAATTTGACTGTGTGGGTGTCCGCCTTTGACCGAATTAGAATGTATTGCTTGTAGAAACAGAAAATGTGTAGAAGACCAAGGAATATGACCAGCGGGCATAGTGGGCGGAGGCTCTCTTGGCCGGAAACCGGCTCCGGCATCGGGATCCCATTGACCACCTCATTGTAGTAAGGGGCTTGGAACTGATGTTTGCAGACTTGGGCGTTTCCAGGCCCATGATAAGTGAGATTGAAGGAGGGGGTCACGGAGCCGCCGGTGGCCAGGAAGACGTAGAACTTGTGGCGGACAAAGTCGTATTTGAGGCTCTTGTCCTCCGGCGTCTCGAGGTCCGTGTAGTATGGGGAGAAGGTCAGGTTGAACTTGGACGGGATGTCAAAGGAGCAGAGGACCCGGGGCTCCGTCTCGATCGCACTCTTGCTCTCATACGTCTTCACGTTCTGCAGAAGGTTGGGTGGCACAGTGGTGGAATCAAAGACCGGCAAGTTGCTCTTGCCCTCACCGTTCATGGAAACGGCAACACGGTGATTCCCGTGGCCCATGTAGGCGCAACTGAACACAACTTCCATGCCCATGGACCGGTCGGGGGAGAAGCCAACTGCGGCCTGCAATGGGGAAACCTCGTTATGCTAGCCTTTGAACTTGTCCTCCGTTGAGTAGGAGACGATCTGGTGACACATCTGATAAGTGCGGAAGCTTTGAACCATATCGAGCTCAGACTTACCCAACCAAACGGAGATACGGGCAACATGACCCCAGGCACTTCCTTATGGTGCGTGACGATGTCAAAGTGAAGATTTCGAAAGTTCCCTTTGTCCCGGATCGCAACGAGGGCTATGGGCACAATTACGTAGCTCCAGGCATTAGACCGAAGAAAGCTTATAGGCTGACCTTGACCTTACCGTGGCACTTTTCTCGATGGATGCAGCCCTCCTCGTCATCGAAATGGTAGCAGAGTGAGCGCTTGTCCCGACAGGCTCTGTAGACGGCTGCGACTTTGATGGCGTCATCCTGATTTGGCGGCTTAGCGGCTACGCCTCCATAGTTTGGGTTCCGGCTCTTGGCGTCTATGTCTGTAACTTTCAGCTCAGCTCCAGCAGGGCCGACCACCATCTGAGCCGTATCTCTGAGCCATATTTCTTTAATATTTGAGAGCATTCCGCCGTACCGAATATTTTCTCGGATCACCCGCCCGAAGGACATCTTAATCGTCCAGCCCGCCCCTCCGTTAAAATCTCCAAATTCAAATGATTGGACGCCGCTCCCGAGTTGGGCATGATGGCTCATCCCGTCCCATTTTGTTTCCTATTCGTTTTGAAACGATATTCGGAGATGGTATTGGAACATTGGAAGTAGAAAAGTAAGAAATATTTGTAACAAGTGCTCTTGCGAGCGCTTGCGTGTAGCCCTACGTGCTACACGGAATGACGAATCACTACCGCGAAACGAATCACTACAGTGAAATGAGTCACAACATTGCAATGAACCCCATTTTTTTATGCTTGTATTTAAATTTGCCGAATGACCCTGCATGACTTTTGGCATGCGAATCCGTTGCTAACTCAAATTAGCCTCGGG
>JAQFZY010000335.1:0-32620 GCA_034696285.1 Hypogastrura burkilli
GCACGATTTATACATTCTCAGGCACGTTTATTATTCTTCCTGAGATCGTCACATTTTTTCCTAAATCGGTAAAAAAATTTCATAAAAACGTCACATTTCTTCCTGAGCTAAAAATACAAGGCATTGAAATGCATTGATTTACTGCCTACAGTCTCAGGAAAATCTCGCCTCAGGCCTGACAACTGCTAAGACCGGCCCTGATAACAGCGGGGAGATGGACCTATGCGTACGCCTGTAGATATCTGTGAAAAGTTAATCTTGCCTACTATAGCCTGATTGTCTTCTTTTCTTCCTTCAGCTCCAATGATGCAAGGCCTCCTACTTTCCCTCTATTCTGAATCACTCATGTCAAATGACAGCGAAAGTGATTTCCGTTCCTCTTCACCTATGGCTACGCCCCAGATGAAAAAAAAATCAGTCCACACGAAAAGGAGCCCAGGATAAAATGCATTCAGACAAATGTCTTAAATGACGACGACGCCAAAAAATGCTAAGCTCATAATAATAAGACTGTTAAAAATTCCAGCACCATTTCATTTGAAGACGCTAAATCAATGAATCCATTATTCAGATTCCTTGTAAAAATTTAGTAGTAAGTAGTTTAGTAATATTTAAGGTAGATTTTGGAACGTATGTAAAACATGTGACTCTTTGGTCCGTAATTGCGGAGGAGAGAGATTAGTATCTCGGAGGGCTAGCTCACGTGATCCTGGGTCTATTGATCCCGGTTCCCCAGGTTTGGAGGTCCCGATCTCTATCTGTAGTGTCCCGTGCGGGTAGAGCCCTGACTGGACTCCTGTGTGTTGTGGAAGGAGATACTACTGGGCTCCAGACTAATTCGGAGCCTACCTGGGCGGGTGGCTCTGCCTTTCCGTGCCTCCGGAGTCAGGGAATAAATTGAATGGGCTGGCTGGGGGGAGGCGGGTATTAATTACTCGACCGCCGAAAGTCCAGCAAACTCATCAGGAGGCCTCCATTGGGGCCTGACTGTTGACTGACATGATACGAAGTGAGGGTGACGGGGAAGGAGCGGAGGACGAGGGAACTCTAGACGGTTCCAATTGAATGGGTAGACCTGGAGGACTATACCAGAACCAGAACCAAGGCCCCAATTTTCCATCCGATATGATGAGGCCTGGAGCCCGGAATTGAATCCTGAATGGAGCCGGGCTCCTATTTCATCTCCTCGTTTATGGATACATTGTGCCCGTTTTAAATAATAGCCCGAGCTGAGGTTGAGCCAGGCTATAATAATCTATACTACCCATGCATGTATGTACATAGTAGGTACTACTGCTACGGGGCTGGCCCTTTATCTGAGGCATGATTCAAAAATAAAAACCCGAAGCTCCCTCATTATTAACTACAGAGGAGGGAGTACATACAATTTGTATACATGTGCGTAGTAAAATGGTGTGCGGGAGCAGAGGACACCGCATACAAATTATACATATGTAATGTGGAGAATCCAACACCAATCATGAATGGTCATTGATCATGATTCTCTCCACTGTCACTGGACTACGTGGCAGTGACTCAAATTTCGAATTATACACAATTACATTAGACGAGCTCATTAAGAGGACTTATAAAGCACTGTAACAATTGTATTTTCCAGAAAAAAAAAAGACTTCCGGGAAGAACAATAACAGTCAACAGAATAAACTCCTTCTTACAAGTCATCAATCATATAGCCTAACCTTCCCATCACTAATCAGTAGCTTATGTAATCTTACCTAACATAACTTCATAAATATAGCGTAATCTACACCAACGTAACTTTAATAATGATGTAATCTTACCTAACCTAATATAAATCAGTCTAACCTAATATAAATTAATCTAACCTAATATAAATTAATCTAACCTAATATAAATAAATCCAACCTAACTCATCCTAACGTAGTCAGTCTAACCCCTAACATAATTGAATTTGATTTTCGAAGGAATTTTATAGTTTTTTGTCTGCAATTTTTTCGTCAACAACAAGCCTGCCTGCCTAAATTAAGCTGGCTAGCAAAGGTTCAATTGACAAGAAATATGCTATTTTGATATGTTCGCTCAGACGTCATCGCCATACTTGATTAGCTTATGTTCCAATTTTCGTCCCGCTGATTCCGTATGCTAGTTTTATATTTATTACTACACGATGCAAGGCGTGAGGAAAGTACTCGACACTTAGATTTTTCAGTGCTGAAAATTCTAAAAAATACCTATTCAATTTTTAATCCACTCGAGGAACTCTGGTGTAGAATTCCTCGGAACTCTGTCTCCGGCCCAAGCTAAGTATAGCCCACAACCCTGTATTTGTATATGTTTATATAAATTGTGCTGTAATTGGGCAAACAGTTGTTGGGATTATACTGAATTGAGAACACTTCATCGTCCCCTCTAGCCCATTCAAAGCGTAACAAGGTACTGTAAGTCCTAACAAGGAAATTACTAGGTATTCAATGTCAGTTCCATACAGTCCCCCTTTGTGCCCCGAAAATCTTTTTCTATTTCCAAACTAAAAAGTTCCCCCTCAAGGGAATATTTTCAAAACTTGATTAAGTTACAATGGAGGCCCTTGTCAATCCAGCAGCCGAGCCCGGAAATCTGTGGCCAGCCTCTCACACCTTTCCATGGGAGGTGTGAGGTTTTTGAATGGGTTTATCTCTACCTCCTACCAGTACCACCATTACGTATTGTCAAGTCCATAAAGAATCTTGGCGTAGGAGGCCATGGGCAGGGGGGACTGACAGTGGTGGTGACAGATGAGACCGACCAAAGACGCCTTTCTTCGGTTCCTTTTGTCAGGCACGCGGGCCCCGGCTCACAAAATTAAATTGGGAGAATGGGAAAGGTAGCCGTAGTCGGTAGTTGGAGTTTGGATTGAGGAAGGGGGCCAGATAGGATGGAAAGTATTAAGAGCCGAAATAAAAAAGCTTCCCACAAATGGGGACTTCCCCGTCTATCAAAATCAATAGGTACACAACTGTTACAATAGTGCCCACAGAGAATGGGTCCTATTTCATTAGTGGGCCTCCTGATGGTGATGGTGATGTGGGGAAGATTCGGGGGTTTGGGCCGGAAAAATAGTTCAGAGACTGAGCTTCGTGCCAAGACTTCCTCGGTTTTTCTGGACCGTTGTGCCAGGGTTTAAAGGGTCTATTATTAAGGTCATACTATTTAGATATTTTAATTTGGCTGCCATTTAAACTATTACCAAGTAATTCGAAATATATCACCAATTTAAATAGATTTCCTCACCAATTACCTCAAATTACTCACAAATATTTTCAAACTTAGTATAAGTAAAATATGATTTATTTTTCATAAATATGATATATTCAAGACTCTGGCGAGGAAATCTGATTGAATTGGTGAGAGATTTCAAATTACTTGGTGATGATTTAAATATTCCTCTTTTTTAATATATTAGTATTCCGACTATTATTTCATTTTTTCTAAATACTTGTAAATAGTATTCCTCTATCCGTCCTAATCAATAACAACCTACCAACAGACTCATTTGAAGAAAAAAACTATTTACTAATGAAATCGTATGTACTTAATGATATTTACCTTAAGGAGGATCAAACAATATAAATGGTAATTTTAAATCTACGGCTCTGATATTTAAAGAGAAACGATTTTCCGCTTTTAAAAATGCAAAGATTTCAACAAGTGATGGAAAATTAAGGCCATTAATTTTGTTGATTTAGGATAGCTATTTAGGATGAGTAATATTTAAAAGATCCTCACCAAGGCTTTGAAATATTTCAAATAAGCTAATTTAAATTCCAGTAATGATTGTAAATTAATTAATCTTTTGCTCATACTAAGTTCCAAATGAATGGTGAGTAATCTGCTGTAATTGGTGTGGAAATTTGCCTTAATTGGTGAGAGATATCGAATTATTTGGTGATAGTTTAAATGCCATCCATTTAGGATTAGGTATGATTATATCGTGTTAAGTAAAGTTCCTGTTTTAAGATTCGATATACCTGAACGTCATCTACAAATTGGGACAGTAGTCTACTGCCTTTAAATTGACCGCGCCGCGCGCCAAATAACCTCGTTCTAAATTAGCATAGTGTATTGTGTCTCCGGGGAAATGGGGCGCGGTGGAGATACACTAGAGACTAGAGCATAATACACAAGGTTATTTGGCGCGCTCAATTTAAATGCAGGATACTGTTCCACTTTAGACGACGTTCACTATAATCAGGTTAGGTTAGGTTTGGACTTATCGAGGAGAATTAATTTGTTGTGCTGGAGTTTTTAGTTTAAAATATTTTTTCCTATTATGCCAATGTTATACAAGTTATATGTACGTAGTAGATACATAGATCTGCTGCTCTCTGTAAATCTGAACTCAGTATGAATCCAAATCCGATCTAATGGGATTTGTAAAAGGAGAAACAAGGATTTAGTGTTGTATTGTATGTAGGTACATTGTATGCATTTCTAAGGGCCCTGCAGTACGTTCCTCTTCCTTGAAAATGACGGAAAGAGGGAACTGTGTTTAGCCAACAATGGGGAACGGAGTTTGGAGTGCTTTAGGTGAAATGACACATTATTCGGCTTGTTTGTTTGCTCACCCGGCTCCTAAATAGAACACTTTAGGTTTATACTTTTACTCGGCTTGAGGTGGTAATGGTTCCGTGAGGAGAGTTATTCCGTTCAAAATCGGTTCGAATGACCGCAGAATTCTAGACAGAATGAGCTTATTCTTATTACTGAAGCCTCCTACAGGGCACTTTGTATTAAAGGAAGAGATAGGCAACACAAAGCAGTAGGCAGTTAGTACACTGGGCATATTATTAGTATAGCTTTTAATCTTAATCCGCTTTCCTATTGTTGGGAACAGATTACATTCCTACTACTTCCCCATCTGAAAGAGATGGCTCTGGCCTGGATCCTCTCTTTCGAACACGAGTACTTTTCCGCCATTAGCTATCAATGTAATTTTGATATGATTTTCTTAAATCGACCTTTGCAAGGATTTTTATTATACCTTTAGCAGCGAATTCGATTCTCTCTCTAAGTATGTTCACTTCCATCACACTCTCATGAAGTAAGCTACCAAGTATATTAAGTTTGGCAACGAATGCAGACAATTTTGGTGATAAATGTTTCTTAATAATAAACCTACAAAGGCTGGTTTACTACAGTAATTTTGTGTTTCATGACTGACTACCCGAGAAGTACTACATAGTAATGTTCATATTAGTTGCGTGTATACACTAAGTGCCTACAATCATAATTATAAATTACAAAATCAATTATAATTGATAACGAAAAATTTGCTTACTACATATAGCGAACTAACATCTGAATTATGTGTACTTATGAACTACGAATTGTTGTCATAGATAATTACTAGTAACGACGTCGCCTTCGGCTCCTCTCTTACACTTTATTTAATTTACACCGAATTTATATTGATTATATCGTTATCGTTGCCATTGAGAGTATTTTACGAAAATATTGAGGCTTTAAAGTAAATGACTCAATACTGGAGGAGAGGCCCGAAGAAGCGGCTCAAGAACCGTGTTTTGTTGATAAATAGTTAGTTTTGTTAATAAAGCACACCTTTCGGCGCTTTTTCATTACGTACTGGTGGAATTAGAATATGCGCGTCCTTCTTGATATGAGCTGTGGAAAACATAAAAGTGTAAATAAATTCCTTAAGGATTTTAAAGACAAATATGAACATAAGTCCAAAAAGGCTTTTGACCCTTACGGGGTGACCCCTTGGCCCTAAAATTCTGACCAACAAACTTGGCCCTCCTATTGACCATAACTTTTTGTGTGTATCTTTTGGTGGACGTGGGTTTCAAAATACGACGTATATCGTCGAACGCGTGAAACTATGAAGTACCTAATTTTATAATGGTTAGAAAACAAAATCCAGATGTATACGTTTATACGTACTTATAATTCGCCTCAATTAAATATAGCGGATGAATATATTTTATTAAACATGAAGGCTGCTCCTGCTGTCAGCCATATGAGCGGTACGCAGTAGAGTATAACAAACACAAACACTACTTTGTTCACCTCTGTTCCCAACTGTGCCTCTGTCCCGTCTTAATCCCTAAAATATTTATGTTAGGACACCCGACCCTTTCACCTTCTTTCCAGAGAATCACTTCAGTTGGAGTGTCACCGCAAGCATTTACCTAGAACTTACCTACAAATGTACAAGATTATAATTTTAGATTACGAGGGAACCTCCAAACCTTTTTAAATCCGGGTTAAGTGCCGGTCCAAATGCGTTGGGTGCAAAGTTACACGTATTTTCACAAATCGGGTCCAACGATTACGTGAACCACCATACGCAGTGTTTGTCATTTGTACCTACTGACCCGTGACCCAGGGCACTAATCGCACTTGCCTAATACATTTCCACTATGGTTACTTCCCATTATAGCTTAATATCTTACGCGGGACTAATTTTTTTCACGTTTGACATTTTTTAAAGGGTCTGAAACTTAATGTTTACCTAATGGATATGAAAAAAGTAGTAAATACATAACCATAGTCAGAAAAAATGTGGATTTTACCCCAAAATGCAAACTTCGAAATTATACTTATTTATTTCCGTTGAATTCGGGTTGGAATGGTTATAAAGGGAATGCACTAAGGCCGTAGGTATTAAATATGGTAGTTTAGGTCTCTGATCAGTTTGTTAGGTTAGATTAGGATTTGTGGAAAACGCACATTTATACCGCTGAATACTATGCTTTTTTCGATACACATACAGTAAGAGCCTTTTCCTGCGCAGTGAAGATTTTAATGGATTAATGAAAGTAGTTATTTTAATTCAGCGGACCTTTGTATTTAGTTCATATACCTACTCCTACAGTTTTAATAATGCTGTTTTCAAATTCAGTCTTCATAGTAACATTTGGAAACATTTTTACAAAAGCCAATGAATATGAACACTAAATTCTATTTCCCACAACTTTGATGAGGGGAAGTCATACGGAATACGTTGAGTAGGAGCCGAATACTTGATGCGATCTAAATACGCTAAGCATGTGCCTTTGACGGAGCTTTGTGAGTGCGGCGTGCGAGCCTTTGGCCCAAGGAAAGCTCCCCAAAAGAGCAATCCGCCGAAGAAGGGATCTCAAGGGGAAACATTTTAAAAATCATATTAGCCAACTCAGGACTTCTGTGACCATTGTTCCCCTACTTGAGGTTTACCGAGTAAAAGGTGAAATCCAGCCAAGATGGGCGAAGTTGGCCTTTGTGATCTTACGGGGAGATACGTAATGGAGACGGATGAATGGTGAAGGATTTGGAGCCGCTCATCCGTCCCAAGGAGCCCTTCTTGTTAGTACAGCCGGCTCCCTAATCCCAAATCCTCTCATGTTTTTTGGCACGCCGAGTGATTGGAGTTAAGGGATTTGGACAGGGCAGGCCTGAAGGGACCCTGGCCTGGAAGGAGGGCCCACCAGACCTGCTAAGTACGTATGACCCAACCATTACATCAAGGGATCCTCTAAATTCAAATGGGCTCAATCATGCAAATCCAGATTCCAGACTCATCCCCACTCTAAACTGTTGTAGGCGAGTCTTGGTTACTGGTCCGATTTGGGCCAACGCAGGTAAATAATATCCAAACATTGGGAACCCGGCTACCGAAACCTCAAAGTGTTTTCACTCAAGGATTTAGGCCCATAAACTAAAATAATTACCTTTTTACCAAAGTTGTTGCTCAAGGCTTAGGGAGCTTCTTCGGAGAGCGGCACGTGAAGCTGCTCAAGGGACAATACAATGGGACCCCGACCTGGTCTTGGGCATCCCGATGCTTTGGCTTTTAATGTTTCTATGTATCGGACAGTATACCTATTTGTAATGTTTTGATCCTTCGCAAGTACAGCACATATACCTAAAATGCAAAAAAGTTGCATTTAGTCATTCTTATAATTCAGTTCTGTTTAAGGCAAGGCGTGGGCCAAAGTAGTACAATTTTAATCTTGAACTTAATTAGCAAAAATCGGAATTTTTGCGCCAGAACTCAGATATTTTCCTGCCACAAATGAGACATACCTACATAGAACATGCGATAGGCCGAGTCTAGCCTAGCTGGTATTTTCTAGAGAAAGGAATGGAAACTGTAGTAATTTAGGCTGATTATTATTGTTTGGAGTGACAGGATGACACTCTGGGCTTTTATATTTATTGGACTTAGAAGGAGAGTCGAGTGGGCTGGGAACCATTGTCTCTTTAATTCATCCCAGGAATCCTCCGTCCTTCTTCCCATTCTTATTTTTCCCAGAGTTAAGTTTGCCCTCAATTGTTTGTTTGACTGAGGAGTGACTGAGCTCCGAGTCATTAGCGATGAAAGGGGGAAAGGAATAAAAGAGATTTCCAGCCTCCTAAGGCTTCCAACGGAAATAGGCCAAAAGGAGCAGGGACCCAAAAGAGGAATACTGTAGTGGCGTGAACAATGGGCCGAGTAGGAGAGATCAGCAGGGGAACAAGCATCCCAGTTTCCATTATAGGCTACACTTGGATGTCCCATACTATTTATGCACTATATCCTCTACAGCCCAACTGTCAAATGAAAGGGGAAAGCATTAAATGCCAACAAAATGACTAAAGAGGAGGAGAGTGAGCATATGCATAATCCATACTAGCGGGTGGTGGGACAATAACCGGGAGCTTGAAGATTGGATCCATAGTTCAAATTGGAATTTGTGTAAAAGGACAAGGACCACTTTTGCTCACATTTATCCTCACTTGTCACTCCCAATCAGGTACGCCAGGAAGAACTATGACGTCTCCGTTTTTTAAACAATTGACTTTTTTAAACTCGTATTCATAGTTCCTAACACGTTTTAACCTTGAGTTCATTTTTTTCGAATTTCTCCATTCTGCACAAAAAAGTGGTAATTGTAACATCGAGTACATAATCTGCAGTTAAATACGTACCTACAGTAAAAGGCTTGGTAAGCTCCGGGCTAGTTATATCGATGTGAAGTGCCTATCAAATGAGCCCATAACTGATTCCGCCTTAACAACATCCATGCTTACCCCTTGCTCTCGCATAATAAATACGCAGACAGGAAATAAATATGAAAAATTGTATTTGATTAGATTGAATATGCCTATATATGATTTATATTTGTAACTAGGTCGGCCAATTGATTTAGAAGAAAGTTGGTGAAAGTCCAGGTTGCTGGGTGTCCATACTCCAGCTTTATCCGGACTATTAAGGATTAAGGGTCCAATTCCGCTGAAGGCCTCTCCTCCGGCCCTCCTCGGGAAGAGCCTCATTGAAAGAATAACTTTTGAGCCCAGGAGGAAGGCTCAGGTTTAATCTTGGTGAAAGTCCTGAGTCCCCATTTAGAGTCAGGCTTTATGCTTTATACGCTCTTAGTTGAGCTCTTCCCTTCCACTCAAAAATAGCTTTTGGCAGTGAGAAGTTTTGTTTTGTTGAGAGGCTCCGTTCCGGAGTCCATTCAATTCGGCTACTCCCTTTGTACTATTTATGTATGTACAGATGTGGGAGTACTGCGTATATCCCAAATATACACTCATTCCACTCCGGCCCTGCTTCCCCACCTTTGATTCCCTTTGAAAGGAGTTTTTAATTTGAGGGACTGCTGCTGCTGGCGGACTCCTGCGTCACCGCCGCCGTCAGGGGCCTAAAGAGGCTTCCCGAGCCAGGGAGCGGCTTAATAAGAGTCCGGGGTAATTTGTGTGGTCTCTCCCTTAATTGAAAATATCCATTTTGATTCATTTCGCTTCTACTAAGGGCTAGGAAGTGGTCGGGAGCCTCCCCGCGTGCTGGCTAAGCCCCAGCCTCCTGAAATGAGGAACTTCTTTCATCAGGAGGCAGCCAGAAGATGAGCCCAACTCGGCCGCCTCAAAGATATAAAATAGATTATAATCTATTACTATTACTTTCCCCCACTTTTCTCCCCAAATGAATGCTAGGGGCTAGAGTGGCCTCCTCTTTGGGAGACTTTAGTCCTTTTTCAGGACACTACTTACCGCGTACGGGTCCAGGCCCGGATCCGCAGACCGTTCACCCGTAGTTGGGACCATATGTTAGAGCTAGCCTGGGAGCTCAGGGAATTAGCATATTGAGAGTACTTGCAGGCTTCGTGAACTACCTACCGGTTTTTTTTACTGTTATAATTCTTTTTCTGGACTTTAGAGATCTTAGTAATAATTATGCACCTCGGATATCGACTTGCTCAAAACTTTTTATGCAGGGAATATGGCACTTTGCAGAAAACGTACAGTCGGCGGAATTCATTCTGACGGTCTTTGTAGTTCATACCTTACCATACCAAGGTCACTTATTACTCTCTGGAAACAGTACCTTAATGTATCAGAAATTTGGACCTAATAGAAACTAGAATGTTGAAAAGTGTTAATATTATTTAGGGAAAGGGAACGGACTCTGCGTTTGGGGACTTCGGTATTTTTCCGACTTCTCCTTCTGAGAAGTTGTATAGCTATACAAACTAGTAGTAGTAGAGCAGGGAGATTCCGTTCTGTATGTTAGAAACGGAGTAGGGAAAAGTTGCCTTGTTCTAATTCTGTTACGAACCTTAAGGGTACCTACATATATTTATAACTATGCCTTTTCGTGTAAAATTGTCGTCATTTTAGAGTACTGTGATTTGCAAGAAGAAAAGAAGCCAAGCCACTTTGTTGAGATTTGGAATTAGTCTGGATCTGAAGCTCAAACTTACAATTTGTGGTTTGTCCTGACTCATTTGATTACTTTGAATAAACAATTACTAGTGAAAATCGGCCGCGGAGGCTACTGAGTATTTTCGTAAGTAGCAGTTCCATGAGTAAAAACTTTTCCTAGTTTCGTAAAACTAAGTGGTCCTTGCGAAGGTGAAAAATCAGTAAAAGAACTTTGACCATTCATTTACAGAAAACGAACCAAATTCTAATTCAGTGGAACCGAAATATTTTTCTTCTGTTTCTAATTTTTTCCGCAACAAGTTTGTTTTTTACTGCGAAAATATTAACCTATTTCATAAAATCTCTTAAGTAGGAATTTACCATGTTTCGAACGCTACGGATTTTGAACACTATTGTATCTACATGTGTATAATGTATATTGGACCTATCTGTAATTTTCCGAATCGCCTGTTGTCAATGCGTAGGAGGTTTGAGTCAGCTAAGGGTGGACTGCCTACGAATCTTTCCTGTAACATAAATAGGAGGTTGGAAGCGTGCTACTCTCTCACTTTGGCCCAAATGTAATATTATATAATGTCACATGAAAAGAACTTTTACTTTTCATCCCTCCCTCAGCCTCTTGATCTTCTTCATTTCCATCATCAAGGGTCTTTATCCCTTTTTCTTTACGAGTGTTCTGATTCCGTAGGCTCTCATCCATTATCCATGACTTTCACCGGCCGTCCTCCACCATTCAAAACTACCAACTTTTTCATATACCCGCGGAGGGATACATACTGTACTATAGTTAAACTGAGTCCCTTGTCCAACCATCCCGCCCCCTTCGGCCATCCGGCTCATTATTTCAATTAGTTTGTCATTCTATCCAAAGCACAACACACCACACCCTTTTAACTACCCGTACCCGCACCGGCTCATAATCTATTACAATGCACATTACATTCGACAAAAATACGAATATTGTATAGCTTCTTGTAGGATTGGTCCGAAAGTTCATGCAAATTCGGCTTGAGCTACTTCGACTTGGTGCTTCCGGAACCATAGGTCCCGTGTAAACTCGATCCGAGTCCGAGCGCTAATGTTTTAGGCGAATTTGATCCGTTGGACCATTTGACGCTTCCAAATCCGACCCGACCGCAATTTTCTCAAGAAAATTGAATTCACCGCCTCAGCACCATTGGCCCGCTCAAACCCGGCCCGCACACTATGATCTCAAAGAATTCGAATTCGGCCCCGCCGGACCTACAGGGCCCGTTTAAAACAAATCCGCGCACTATTGTCTCAAATATAACGAATTTGGTTCGGCCGGAACTATTGCGCCCGTTCAAACCCAAACAGCGCACAATTGTGTCAAATAAATCTAATTCTGTGCTGCTAGACCCGTTTAAACCCATTCCGCGTAGTATTGTCTCAAATAAATAGAATTCGGCGCCGCTGGACGTATTGGGCCAGTTCAAAACCAATCCGCACAGTATATCGTATGAAAGAAATCGAATTCGGCACCGGAAGTATTACACCCGTTCAAACCCAATCAAAGTGCTATTGTTTAAAGGAAATCCAATTCGGCGCTGCAGGCAGTACTCGGCCCTCCAAATCCAAACACGATCCACTCACTATTGTTTCAACGAAATCCAGTTCGGCGCCTCAGACACCATTATTGTGCTCGTATAAACTCGATCCGGTCACTACTGTCTCGAACATTAAATTTCGCCGCCGCAGGCACCATTCAGCCCGTACAATTCCAATCCGCCTACTATTGCCTCAACGTACTCACATTCTGCGCCGCCGGATCCAATCATCCAATGAGACCGTTCAAACCCTATACGGGCGCTGTTGTTCCCAGGAATTTGCATTTGGCGCCGCTGACACGCTCAAACGTAATTGGCTTTGCCAGGCCCCAAAAAACAAGCACTTGCCTACATGCTGGCGACCCCTTATACGCCCACGTGACATATGCCTGGACCAATACGCAGCCAACTGACTCTGACGCATGCGCATTTCTCCAAGTTACTTGCCCACACACCCACATATCCACGCACATCCCCACCAACGATTTTATGCATACATATAGATAGATAGTGATGATATAGCAATAACGCTTACACAATACAAAAAGGAAGTCTTAACTATATGCCGAGACCAATACATAGCCACCTGACTCTGACGCATGCGCATTTGTCCAAGTTACTTGCCCCCACACCCACATAATCACGTAAATCCCCACCAACGACTTTATGCATATATAGGTATATAGATAGTGATTATATAGCATCAACGCTTACGCAATACAAAAAGCAACGTACGAACTGTCAACGTAACTATGTACATACATATACAAAACTGGAGAACTGTAACCCATACTTATCCCGAATAGGTTACGCAATCATAAATGCGCCACTATTTATGAGACTTTCTCTTTTATAAGCTGTTACGTAATCAGATTTCAAAGGCTTGGGCCTACCAGTTAGTCAGATTCATTCGTGGTTAGTTGTGTTCCGGAGCGGTCATAGGTGAATCTACTCACACATAAATACATACTCTCCGCTTCAGTGCAGTCTGTTATATTCTTGTTGGGATACTATGGAATCCTTTGAATCCGTTTCAAAGACGGGATCAGGCTATGAGGAGCCGGACCAGTTGGGGAACCCTCCTTTAGATTCGGAGGTCGATCTAATTGAGCTGCAATTTGATTCGCTTCAATCGGAATGGCCCTTCTATGATCGAAGTCCGTCCACCGAGGAATTGAACTTTGAAGAGGAGAAGGCTGGTCAAACCGAACCCGCATTCCTTCTGGAAGATTTTGATGCCCTGCTGTCGAAACCCGTCAATGCTGGAAACTGTTCCTACTCTGATGACCTAATGCATATCACTCGGGCCCGAAACCATTTCACGGCAGAGAGGTCGCAGGAAGTCCAGATCTACCTAGCTCGAGCAATACAGGGACTCCTGCCCATGGTATCGGAAGCTGTCATTGAGGCATTATTGGAACCCTTGTCCGTGACCACCGAAAGGAATTTCATGTCCACACAAGACACCGAAAATATTCCAGTGTCCCCACAATACTCCGACTCTGAAGCTAGGGCCATGTCGGAGTTCCTTGGACCCGAAACGGGGCTGGCCAAAGACATAGAGCGGAAAGAATTGGCAACTGAGGACCAGCCAGTCCTTGTGACCCCTAAACCTGCCCGTCTCTCAGGGACCTTTGCAGACATGATCCCGGATCTCAAGGATAGGATCCGTTTTCGGCTCAAACAGGTCCCTGTCCATCAAAACAAGCTTTGGGAGTATGAGAGAGAGGACTTTGTGCGGTGGGACACCTGGCAGCCCAAGGCCATCCTTCCTGAGATCTTGACCCTACATGACTTCGAACTCTGCGACGTGGTTGACCCGAGCTCCTTTAAGGTAACGTATAGACACATAATTTGACCAAGGAAAAATTGAGCCCAATGACCATTCTGACCATTTCTAGCTTCGGAGTCTGGGTCAGAGTGAGGCCCTGGATGAGCTGGAACAGAACATGACTGAGTGGTACAACGTGTACTTCTGGCACAAGTACACAGAGTTTTGTCCGGGATGGGACCAGCTCGAGGAAGGCATTCCTAAGGAGCTCGACTACTTGAGCGTGAATATTGAGAGGGGCGGGTGCTATGCGGGCTATGTCGAGCACTTGCATCGGTGGGTACGGTGAGTGGGCATGGAGGTCAACCGAGGTTAGCACTAAGTTTTACAATGACAAGGACTAACCCTAATTTTAACCGGGCAGAGTGACCACTACAGAGGAAGTGAAGGTCTTTGGGAAGGTGATCGTCCATCTCCTAGATCATGGAACTCAGGCCCTTCTGGCCCATTTCATGATTCTCCCGCTCCGAAAGCCTTACATTGACCTCCCCGTCCAGGCCTTCGCTGGAAGAATCCTTGGTAAGGCTCAATATCTATTTTCAAGGTATCAGGCGGCTGGAACTGATGGTGACCTGATTACATTTGCAGTTCATAAACATGGGTCCCAGGCCGTCCGTCTCTGGACACAGGAAGAGAAACAAAGGTTCCGGGAGACAGCGGAGGGCGGGAAGTTCCAAGTCATCGTCCTGGAGACAGAGTCAAAGGGGGAGCCATTGTCACGTCTCAGTGTGGCGATCCTGGCTCAGGCTGGCCTGCCCAGTATTGACATGGGATACATACGAGCCAGAGGATCTCGGGTCACGAAATAAGTCAAGTTCGGTTGGCGATAGCATTAGACATTCTCTTTACTACCTTAATGAATTAATTTCCCGAATAACTTTCCAGCTTAGTATTAGAATGTTCTCACAAAATTAATTTTCCAGTTCAGTAAAAAAAAAAATTTTTTAGAATGTTCTAAATTAAATGAATTTCAATGGTAGTGTTAGTATTTGAATATTCTAAAATAAGTTAATCTCCACAGCATAGTATTTGAATGTTCTAAAATATATATTTCCAGGTTGGTATTTTAATATTATAAAATGGAAACCACTGAGCACTGCCGAAAGACCTCTAAGTTGTAATTAATTTCGTGATGACCGTAACTACAAGTATAAACCTAGCTTTTGGTTTTTTCATAGTTTATATCAGCAGCTGTGATTGTGATCACATTCTCATCCGCATATATCTGGCATTACAAAAAAGAATACATTCAGGCTGGGTCCTTGTTAAGTATTTACTTTAATCCTTGATAATAAAAGTATTTTTGTATCATAAGTTGTGAACGAGATGATTTAAGAATTTCCTGTCCCAAGCTTAGAACTCGATTTAATAAAACCCCTGAAATTCGATCACTCATTCCAATGACTACAGGCAAGCTCCTAGGTTATCAAATCAATGTAGAAGTCCAATTAAGACGCGGAGAGATGAGAGATGAGATCGGATTTTTCCTATTGGATCCTTCATAAACCATTGGGCCCTCGTGGAGGCTTAGAAGGGTAAATGTAAACTATCCGCCTTTAATTCGAACTAATAATCTAAACGGAGCCCAAGTAGAGGATCCCCGGGTTGTTGACGGACTAATTCTCTGCTGGAAGGGTAGTTGGTATAATAATACGCTTTTGGCTTCAAGCCCACCTGCCTTTGTGCCTGCTGGGTGGCTAAGAGCTCTATTAATTAAGAGAGTCCCTGGCCCTGATGAGCTGAATGAGCGGAGGCTGACACGCAACTTGAGCTGCCTTTCGGGCCTCGGGAACCCGGAACCCGAGTCCAAATCGGTTTCAAATCATTAACCCAACTACTTCCCTCTTAACGAGTAAAGTATCCAGTTTATCCATCTATTCTTATGTACGAGGTACGAGGTATAGGCAGACAATGCATTGATAGAGACCCCGGCCGCACAACCTAGAACCAAGAACACAATCTTCCGAACAGGCGCATTATACGGCTCAACCAATTACCTTCCCGAAACCACACAAGCCGTAGGAAAGAGGACAGTAGCAAGTTTTTATCAAATCAATTTGGTATTTTTAAAAAATGAGCTGCGCCCGAGGGGAGATAAAAATCCAAAGATCTTGTGGGTAAGGCTAGAGTTTTATTTACTTACGTGCCGCAGCCAAATCTTAATTCATATTTGCCACTTTATTACGCGGACCCCGACTATATTAAACTCGGTTATAGTGAAAATAGTTATAATGAACAAAACTCATGCTCTGCTCTTCGAGATAGGGCTTTCATATGTTAAGTAGCATGCGAGTAATAAGCTCGGTTTTAGTAAACACTCGGTTGTAATTGTAATAAACCAGTTTTGGTGAACTACTGTGCTAAAAACCTTGGTTGTAATAAAATCCCCTCAAAGTGAAATAAAACCTAACTTCTGTATGCAAACGCGTACAGAAGTCTGGCTTTTTTTCGAGTTCCCTGGGAGAGTTTGCGGTCGGGTCAGTCGGGTGTACTTTGCCTAGGATCTGGATTGGCCGTAAGATGGATGGGGCTTTGCCTGGAATGGCATTGGTGAGAGGCCTAGGAGGAGGAAGACGGACTTTCGAGGCGAGGATAACATAGGTTTTTCTGGTTTTTTCTCTCCGGCGCACGGAAGGTTTACCAAATAACCCGATTGTGCAATATGGAAGTGTTAGAAGAATGTTAGATCGTAAGGCCCATCTCTCTGACGGCCAATCCAGACCCTAGGCAAAGTACGCCCGACTGGCCCGACCGCAAACTCTCCCAGGGAACTCGACAATTATAACCAATTTGGTCGTAGTGGTTGCCGAAACCCTTAAAAAATGAAATGCTAAACCTGTACGCATACTTCGGTTGTTATAAACAACTATATCATGAACTTCGGTTTTAGTAAACCAAACCGTCTGTCTGTTCCCTCCAAGTTCATTATAGCTGAGGTCCACTTGCCACAGTGTATTTTGGTCACATCTTTCTCAACTCATTTGTCGATTGATAATAAAAATAAAAATGATACTTATGCTATACTAGTAAGTTGCCCTATATTACGCCAAATTAGACGCGTCTTACACTATTGTACCCGATTCGAGCGCTATTGTCTCCGAATTCGGCGCCGCCGACAACTTTTAAAATGTAGAAATCCAAGCAGAGCGCTGCTGTCTTAAAGATATCGAATTCGGCGCCGCGGAAATTCTTGGACCCGTACAAAGTACAAACCCGATCCGAGCGCTATTGTCTCTAAGAAATCGAATTCGGGACCACAGACAGCTTTGAACCTTTGCAGGCGGGCGGGAAATACTTGTAATGAGTACCTGATGCTGTAACCGCACGAGAACCGATTGTATTGAGTAATTTACGATGCTATTGTATTGTAGGCACGATGAAACTTCAATATTATTTACGTACCCACGACTACGGTATAGGTGTGTAAAGAGTTTATTTAAGATGTGAATGGGACTAAGGTGTAGGGAAAGCACTGGCCATGTTGCGTCATGGCCAATTTACATACAATTTCACTACGTGCCATAAGAGGCCCACATCCTTAATGGAGCATTCTCCGCCTATAGGGAAAGGCGTAGTGCCTAAGTACTATCATTGATAGACCCAAGCGAATATTGAATTGAGATTTGAATTCTTGGTAAAGCATGTGTGAGAAAGCCTATTTTGAGAGTGTTAGGTGAGTGGTGACGGACGGACGGAAGAGAGCCGGAGCTTAATTCCATTTGAGGACCTCTCTGATTGTGAGTGAGAGATCCGAAGACCATTTTGAGCTTTGACGAAAAAGTGTGAAAGATGAAAGGGTGGCTGGAGGGAAGGAAATTGGCTTTGGACAAAATCTTTTTTGTCCTCCGCGAAACTGGTAATGGAGAAAAGGTCAGTTTGGACTGTGAGGGAGGCCTAGACCTCTGATCCCTCCCTCAGTTCCTATGTATGTAGTTCTATTAAAGGGATAATGGGCGTTGGGAAAGAGTACTTTGGGTGATTTGGGTCCAGGCCAGGCAGAACCAGGCGTATAATACTGCCTGATGCGTTTAGAGAGCCAGAGTCGGGAAGAAAGTCTCTTTTCCCCGACCAACCAGGCTCCAGCAGGATCCGGGGCCCAAAGTGGCACAACGAAAAGCCGTGGTAAAGCCCCAGCCACACCGAAAATAAACCCCCGCCCAAAGTGAGAACTTGTGCTGAGAAGAGGCCCTGGGACAGGCTGGACCTCTACTTAGGACAAACGACGCTTTCACACAACCATAAGGTCAGTCCCTGGTCAATTCAGGACCTCCTACAGCCCCACTCTCTCATTGAGACATAAGCTGAATTTTATATTAATCCCAGTGATATATTCTCCTTTTATGTGATCCGTAGAAATTACGTACAAATTAAAGTTAAATATTCTGGTTCCCACTCACATATCTAGGGAGGCTGATTTAAATTTTAAAGTAATTTCTACGCATCCCATTGTAAAATAAATTGTACCATTGGAAATAACATATCATTTTGAAAGCTAAACTGGCCAAACAATCTACAGCAGATTTTTACGTTAAATAATAATAAATTAAAGTAGTAAACTAACTTAAATTTTAATTATGTGTAGGGGTTAGGGGATGGGTTTGTATATATTAAACAATATCGCTTTAGCATACTACTATTAGATACGAATAAGTCTGGTTTGGTTTCGGTCAGGTTAGGACAACAACAAGATGCATTTACTCCACTGAATCTATTCTATACACGCATACAAAATACAAGGTTGTCGTACTACGAAAAGCGGTGGAAGTAAGTAACTGCTCCTGGCCCGGTCCAAAAGTGACCTAGAACCCGGCTCCAGTAGTGTCGGCCTGGCTGGCTCCTAAATCCGAGTCTGGCCAACCATAAAATTAAAAATTAGGCCCGGGCCAATGGGAGCCTCCCGCTCTGATCAGGACTACGCATTTAACTTCACAGTCCATTAAAAGGAGTTTCCTGGGCGTCGTAATCCAATTCAGGAGGATAGTGAGTCCCCAGGCCCAAGCCGACTCACTTGAAGTCACCAAAGATGGGGACCAGCAGGACTTTCTCTGGTGCCGGACGCTGGACCCGAAGGTCTCCCAGCGCTCACTTCATCATTTGCTCGTAAATAGAGATACTTAGATGGGACTATATGTACTCGGAGTTGGAGTAGTGCGGAGTGAGTGGAGGGACTATTAACCCGGTTCGGAGGGCTAATCCCCCGGACCCGGGCCCAAGGCCCCTCAGCACATGTCATGTCCTCTTTTATTGATAACTTACTGAACTCTGACTCAAATCCTCGGATGCAATTTAACTGTTAACTCCTAACTCATTTTTCCTTTTAGTGGAGGGGAGGCCCGGTCCATGGGCCCGGGATTGGGTTTCAGACCATTAGCGGTTCTTGACCGGTCCCTAAACAAAGCTCATCACTCACTCAGGCCCCATATCAAAATGAGCTCTACTCACTAAACTCAACGACTACTACATACAGGAGGAGAGTAGCACTCAGGACGAATAAAGTAGCAGAAACCCTCGTCAATGGTAACACCAACAACCAACAACCTACCTACCAATGAGAAACACCTTCGTCAAAATGGAGAAAACTCATCAAGCCTATATTTTGGAACAAATGCTATACCAAATTATAATTCAACATAATGTCTATGCATTTTTGATCGAGTAATATGCTCCATTTACGAATTCAGACAATTTGATACGTTTTCATATGAGAGGTTTATTTTTTGATGAGTAGGATATTAGTGTACAAGGTTAAATCGCGGGGATCTACCACAGCGTTTGGCCAGGTGATATACCACGCTAAAATGTAACGTAATGTAATATGCGTCTACAACTACCTATATATAAGAAATTGCAATTATGGTCATTAATTCGTTCTCTCATTCATTTTGACCTTTCCGGCATCCGATTTATATACGTTGTCGGCGAACATTTACATGGGCTAAATTAAATACTTCTGGAGTTAATTTATATACTTTGGGAGCAACACGATTACTAAGTAACTAAATTGCGGCTTGATTCGGTTATATTAGGCCCTTATATTGCTATTGCGTTAGTTTACTTTCACTCAATTATATTAGGTTAGGTTAGGTTTGGACTAAAAAAGTTAATGCGATTGCCTATTGAAACGTATTGTTGCATCTTCCCGAAATAAATATTTTGTCGGCATATAAATATACAAGCTCTTTATTTCGGCAGTAGGTAGTACTGTTGTCATTTTTCATAGACCTGATCCTGCTCTCAATTCAATTCATCTGTCACGGAACAAATTCCATACAAAGTTAAGCTGGTTTAAGAGGATGTTAGAATATACTTGGTTGTCACAACATTCCATGAATCATGCGCATTAGACTATTGTAATGGCTGGAGGACGAGGGATCAGTTTCTGTTGTAACAACTGAGGATAGCTTATGAGTGTGGTTGTGAGTAGGTACATACATATGTACATAGTATCTTAATCGGTGTAAAGCGTAAAGTATATTTTGCATTGTGACAGGAACTTAATCCAGGACCTAAACCCGGGTCCTGGATCTCTGGCAACTATTTAGGGCTTACAAAGGTGAGGGGACTCTTACTCTAATATTCCCCCAAATCCCACAAAGTAGATAAAGGGGGAGGGACAACAGAAACAGTTGGGCGTCCGGCGGGCCTCACTTGGTTTCGGATCCGATTAGCCTCAGAGTGCCAAATAAACAGCTCTGCCGTTCCGGAAAAGGAACCCTGCTGGGCCTAAGTACTGGACTCAACCTCCGGTCTTAGATTGAGAGACCGAGTACCAGTCTTACACTTAACTGCTGCCTCTCATTTAAATTAGGGAGCTTACGCATAATAGGACCTCTAACCTTGTCGGCAAGAACCAAGAATTTGAGTAAGTGGGCTCCTCAGGAGGCTCTTATTCTATTTAGTAACACAGATGCCGACAAGGATTTCCAATCAAAACCTGCCTACAAGAAGACAAACAGTATTTTGTGAAAAAATATCCCATTTTTGGATGATACGCCTTGCTAACTGTGACTGCAGCACTATTAAAGGCGTACAAAAGAATCTATTAAAATACTTCAGCTTTTTAGATATAGGTTAGGTTTGGAGTTGGAGTGTGGGCGTGACTTTAAGTTAGGCTTGTATATTGGATACCGGCGCTGCTGCTGCTTAGCTTTTAATTCCGAAAGTTGGCGTTACGTTAGCTTATGTTGGAATTTCTAATGTTGATGTTAGCGTTAGGTTAGGCTTGAAGTTTAGCTTTACGTTTGGTTATCTTTAAGTTTTGAATGTTGGCGTTACGTTACGTCAGAATTCTAAATGTTGGTCTTATGTTAGGTTTTCTCTTAATGTTGGTGTTACGTTAGGTCACGCTTGAATTTGGAGTGCAGCGCTACAGGAGGTTAGGTTTGAATTTTGAGTTTGATGGTACGTTAGGTTAGGTCAGGCTTGGAAGTTTTGATTGAGGCGAGACAATGTTTTTTACACTCACCTTAATTATTGACTAGCCCTAAACCTGAGTTCATTTTCAAAAACCGACCTACCTGTAATCTATGTAAGGATACAAGTTAGTGATTCCAGGCACATTATTGTGCGGCTGTAGCCAGTAATATCAGTCCCCTGATCGTGAGAGGATAATGTATTAGTATCGCATTTCAATTCAAAGGGAGGCCCCGTTCGGGACCTAGGCGAGGAATCCTTCTGAAGGGATCCCCAAATCCTAATTATGAATTTTACGCCTCAGTTCTCCCTTTTCTCGCCCCCATTCTCCCGGATTTTTATTCGGGGAGTTTTGAGTGAGGAACGGAATCAGAAATTCAGGCCTCCCTCGGGACCCACAATGTATATTATATACATACAGGAGGCCCAGGATTAGCTCTACTTCCCTTCTCTCTCTTCTCCTTTCTCCCTTTTTATAGTACTTTCTTTATGACAGGACCACCAGCAGGGCCCTCCGAGACTACCCCCAGCTCCTCCCTACGCTCTCAATCCAATGATAGGCACTAATAAACACTGCCTATCATTTATGACTGCCTACCCGCAGGATACGACCCAAATTACTCGGAACAATACTTAAATCCACATCTCTAAGCTTTACCTAATAAGGTAAGAATTCAAACCTTGAGGCATCTGAGCCTAATCTCCCATAATCTAAGCTTTTCAAACTTAACCCACGATATGCAAAAGTAGTCCAACCTAAGCTGACCGAACCTGACGCTAAGGTCGAGGAAACTATTTTTTGTGTTAAATATGAAATATGGCAACTGAGATAATCTTTGGTGTGCTTAGACATAAGTGATATAACGTACATAGGCAAACTATGAACGGAGGTACAGGGCACAGTTCCAGTTACATTCGAGGAATGTTTTACTACAGGAGTTTGTATGGGAAAATATTAAATGAGTAAATTGGCATATAAGTGTTCCGGTTTTTCTTAGACCCGTTTGGTTAGAATAAGGAAGCAAGAGATGATCACGGCAAGTAACACGAAGAAGGCAACCGTGAGGCCGTAGATCCCAACAATGTTCAATTGTAAATCCAGTCTCCGCATAATTTCATCTAGGCAACCCTGCAGAAGGACAAATCAAGCATTACCCGGATCCGGGTCTTCCTACGGATTTGCAGAGGAACCATGTGCCTGTGTTTGTGTTTATAAGTACTGTATGACAACTGATATTATTCCATCTAAAAAATAATTGGTTCGGGTTCGGGCTAAAGAGAACGCTAACTGACAGTACATTCCGACTTGTCAACTGTCACTGAATGTATGTGGAAAGGAAATGAATGCCGAACCTTAACGTAAATGTAGTCCTTGGCATTTTCGTGATCCGGCAACATGTTCTGTCCGCAGTTCTTTGGAACCCTTTGTCCCTTGGCCCATCTTGAGGGAAGGCAGCAAGATGGCGGCACGCGGAGGCTCGTCAGCCCAAACTCAACCCGCTGCCATTCCGTATAGTTGTTCACTCCGCAACATTTGTACTGTTAGCAAACATGTATGATTCGCGGGATGCTCTCTGTGTAATAGCCATAGTCGCCGGCTTTGTTCATAGGTACTACATGGGAACAGCGTACCTTCCGGTGAATAACGTCCCAGGCCCTTGTCATTTCCACTTGTCTCGCCTTATTCGTTTTCCCGAAGTCGGCCATGAGGTCCTTGAGCTTCTGGAGGACGACGGCATGCGTGTTCGTAGCACTGAGGGCACTCCCGGCCGCAACAAATACGGCCAGGCAGAAGATGGAGAGGATGGCGCAGTACTGGTGTAGAACGGAATATAAAAGTTTACCACATGTCACAACTTTCCCCACATTTCCAAAGCGGAAGTGGAGGTCATAATGGGCCATCAGACAGATCATAGTCTGTCTTCGTAGTCATTAAAGTAAATCAGAGACGAGCTTAGACTTAGGCTTGAACCTTGATCTGGGGAAAGTGTATGTAGAATGTGGGATTCTTGGTCCAATTAGTGAGCCCTTGGCCCAGCCTTACCAGAAGCCAGAGGAAGGAGGTCTTGCAGAACTGGGCGATGAGTCCTGAGATGACGGCCAGGAAAATGAGTCCGCCGGCAATGCTGAAAATGAGTGAGGGGGCGTAGGTTATGGACAAGTCGATCCGGCCCATCGTGCTCTCTTCCCCCTTTCGAGCCACTTGGGCAACGACGCAGAGCCCGATCCCGAGCAGCTGAAGCAAGGCAATTATACGTATAGGACATACTAAATCTCTCCGACTTGAGCTCATTTTCGATAGTCCTATAATCGACCTAGGTCCCTAAATGTTAAATTAACTAGGACTTACAACGGCAATGGCGTGGAAGATATAGAAAACAGTGTGGACAGTTTTCCTGGACTTATCCTTCTCCTCCCGCTGTCGTTTCAGCCGTCGTCGATGATACTCAAGCATGCTCAAAGGCTAGAACTTCACACAAATTCCAATACTAAATCACTTTGGCGGATTCTTAATTCCAAGGCACTTATTACTCTTACGCAGAGTTTGGAATTGAGCCTGGTCCTATGCTTTGCGTTCAGATTCAGAGCCCTCTTTTATGTTATAGCCTCAACTATCAGTATAACATTATCACCTGTTAGTTTCCTTGGTAACCGGATTCAGGCTTTCGAAACTGACAGTTCGTTATTGCTGAGTTCTAAGGTAAATAATTTAACGCCAGTTAACTTTTATTGGAAATTCATAGCTTGAATTGGCCTCATATTTATTTTACATCGTTTTGGGGCTCATGACAGTGACGATGAGGTTCCAGGAGGAGGAGGAGCAACCTGGAAAATGCTTTACCTTTCAGAATCAAAGAATGGACGAGTGGATTTGTCCGTTGTTCTGACTCGATGACAAGATTTGTGATGATAGTGATGAAAGTAGCCGAAATAAAGGTCGGATTTTAGGTCCCATGAGAAGATTAGGCGGAATATTTAAAGGAGGCCGACAGGGAGTCAGTGACAATCCGGCCGGATCCGAGGGCATGGAACATGTAACAAATGTTGAAAAGTTCATCCAACTAGAAAATAACCTATCAAGAGTTTACCACACAGCAGGAACGGGAAAGAGAGAAAGGGATCCAACCTTCCAGAACCCTCCCGACACAAAAGCAACCCCAACATTTTCCTAAACAACTATAAATAAAAATAATGTTATAGCATAGGATTGTAGGAATGATTCCCTATTCTAAACTTCATTTTATCCAAAATCCAAATAAATGGTCTGGCCAATAAAGTAACAGGAGCTAAATGACGGCCATATGGGCGTGTCGAGCCTCAAGTTTCGGGAGGGTTTTTTTGGCTTTCAGGAAAGTTTCAGCGAATGATTTTGAATTTTGACGCTAGAAAATGATAGAAAATGGCGTTTCGAATTGCTATGAGCAAAATTAGACACAAATAGGCGTGAAATTATGCCGCAGGCGATAAATGTTTGAGCTTTAGCCGTAGAACTTATTTCCGGTTCGACATTTCGATTGATTCAACAAATCGTTTGAAACATTTAAAAAGGCATAAATGGATTCTAGCTCAGTCAATCAAAAAACGAACTAACTGTAGACCGTAAATTTAAAAGTTAGTTCATTTGAAATCATTACGAATATTGTACCTCAGTACTGTAAATAACGACAAAAAGAACTGTGTTTTAATTCAGAGATCAGAGACTATACACTGGGGTTCCACACACGAGACTCTCGGTCTCGAAAGTCTCGAAAAAATCCTTATCTCGAAGTCTGGAAAGTCTCGAAACGAAGTCTCGATTTTCGAGACCGAATATTTTCCCAAAATGGAGACAAAATATTAAATTACAGACCTCTGAATCATTCATAACCACACAAATAAAGCATAAGCACACTTAGAGTAAAACGTTTTAACATCTTACAAAGCCAAATCTGAATAATTGTCGACTGTTATCCGCACGCCGTACCAGTCAATCTCGAACCGGCTGTACTAGCTAGTTGGTACTTTTAAATGTATGGCCCATACAAGGAATCCTTTAAAGCTATAAGCAGTAAAGTTTGGCAACTTGTAAGTCTTGATTTGTATAAATTCAAACGTAAATTCAATCTCCAGGATAACCATATATTTACAAAATCATCAAACGACTTTGATGACCTTTACTTCTGCTGTAGAGTATAGTACGTATATCGGTATAGTATAAGTCCAATAGCACTACTCCACTATTTGTTTTTAAATAAAGGATACATGATACAATTTACACGATATAATACATAGTAGCTTGCTTTTTCCAACTGCATTTTTTATATTTTTTGTTGTAAATCAATTGTTAATAATTTGGAATGCTTTTTAATGTACTAAATACATGAAACAAATAACCCAATATGTTTTTTAACCAAGAATATTAGTTTAAAAGAGGCTGGTAAAGGTTTTTCATTTCGAGATGGAGTCTCGAAAGTCTCGAAGTGTCGAGACTCAAAAATCCCTTGAGACTGGAACCCCTACTATACATACATAGTTCATGCACGTTCATAGACCACATAGTGTTTTTGAGAAAAGCCCAAGGAGACTCGAGATGGAGATTTCATGAGACATGACATGAATAAAAGTAGGTGAATTCGGGAGTTGTAGGATCCCTTTCCTTGTCCAACACTCCTTCCTATTTTTCCTGATCAAATTCGTTCCACGAAATCTCATTTTCTTCCCCTTCCCTTGTCAGCCAGGGTCTGTCCTCTTGTCTCTTCCTTCCCCGCCAATTCACACTAGGTACTACCCACAAAATCGTAACTGCAAAAGCAAAAACAGGGAAAGAAACAAGTTCGGAAAGTCATTTCTGTGGCGGGTGGCGGACTCAGGATTCGGGCCTGAAGGAGGGTAGGAAAGTTCTGAGAGAATGTTCCATAAAAACAAAATCTAGTCCTATTACCTGCCTTTTATATCCTTACTTTGAGACAGGCTCAATGTTCACCACTCATCTTCGAAAATATTATATTATGCTGCAGACTCTGGTTTGGATTTTAGGTCAAATGTAACATCTCATATGGTGGTTTCAGGGCTTACTCCTCGACTATTCCTGTGATTTCAAGTTTAAAGGTATATCATAGGTATGAATTGCAGATCAGAATTTGAAACGCCTGTTTGATTAAACAATTGGTAAGTTTGATCAGAGGTTATCATTACAATTTACGAACTTTCCCTGGAAATCCTCAATGCGTTCTTACAGTACAATGAAGCTAGAGGCGAGAGCCATACTTCCATTTTCTTTGAACATTAATGCTGAACTTCCGTAACAGATTCTAAATCTATTTTACAATTAGCCTCGTTCCATCAAAACGTTATAGTATTTGAATAATTGACTAAACTAATAGGCTCCCAAAGTCAAGAACTATTGTAATATTTCCATAATGGTTTACTATGTATTACATCACAGTACTATGCATGTATTACAGTACTATGTAGTATGTAACTATGTATGTATGTAGTCGGATGGAAACTGGAGTGGAAATTTTTTAAGGAACTTTTGAAATGTAAAACACTTTTCCGTTTATTAAACACAAAATTAGAAAAGACAGCGGCTCCAGTAAAGCATTTACGGCATAAATAAGCTTGCTGAATTAAGTTTAAGTGTTCTTATGAGAGTTTAACATAGAGACTGCCTGAGACAGGAACCAAAAGGAACTATCATTTAACATTACACTTCCCAGCCGAATAGTATTTATGGATATTTCGAGTGCCGTGCCGGTCGACGCACCCACTCCGTCTTAGATCCTGGCAACACCACCACCGCATAAAGCGTGGAGGTTGAGAGCTGGAACGTAGATCCTTGTTGTTGGTGGATCCTCATCTGTAGTGTCTATAGTGCCTGGTCCGAGTCATTGAAGCAGAAGAATCCATTCAAGGAAGATTGTTGCATTATTCAACACTCGACCTCCAGGGAACCACGGAGCCGAGAATAAGAACTTATCTAATTTACTCCAGCAGCAGCTCAGTTTCAGACCAGAAGGAAATCCAAGGGAGTCCCCGTAAATGCCCGCCTTTCAGAGACCTCTGCGTCATGGAGCCGAATGGCCAGTTGTCTTCAGCAATCCAGCAAACTCAAAGAAAGTCTTTCTTTACTCACACTTCAGAATTTTGTCCCATACAGCACATACTTTGTTCCAACATATTCAGATTTTCACAAGATTTTGCTCATTAATCCTTTTCTGTCATCAGAAGACACAGGTAGCCGTCACAGCGCAACGCGCTCTGGCATGGGACATCTAAAACTAACCAAATGCAGGCTCACATTGAGATATATTCTCCGCCTCCGGTGGAATTTGGCTAGTGAAATATTCTTGCCCCTCCCCGGATCAAATTCTGGCAACGTCCCTGCACACCGTTGTACTAAATGGACCTAATACAACCCGCCCGTCATACTGCAATTTTGAGTGTTGCAGTTGGATGTTGAATTTCCAGATTAAGCTTGCATCCAATAGGCATGATTGACGCCTGAATTTTTTAAGGATTCCAAAAGCAAAACTCCGTCACGGTATATAAATAATATATACAATGCAAAATGCAGTTCTATTCACAAATAATTCAAAAGTGACAAAAAGAATAAGAATGGGTGTCAAGTTAGTCAAAGTTACAATAAGGTATATGTAGTATACTTTGCTCAATTCCATAAAAATGTGAAAGTAGTAGAGACTGGAAAAACGTATGGGCTCTTAATCATGTGAAATATAATTATTAAATCCACTCTTCAACTATTAGAACACATTATTTAAAAAAAATTATAAATTATTAAATTTGCTAATTAAAAATTACCTAAGAGCCTAACTCTACAGCATGTGCAAATGGATAATTTAAGCCTCACTCTGTTTGCAAAATTTAGCAATCTGACCAGACAGTTGCATTTCTTCCCAATCATTTATATATTTATATCTACAGATTGACATGCAGATGGACCCCATGTGATAATATTTTGAGAAGCCGTAGTTTTGTGGGTATTGGCTGTCCAACAAATTAATGTTCGAGAGGCTCCGTCCACTTTTGATTCACACTTTTCTGGTGGGTTTATGGGAGTGAATGGGCGTCCTCTGACTGTAATGATAAGTCTATTCATCCCTTATTCCTCCGAGGCCGGGGCCCTTCTGCCTAGTAATAATGTCATTGAGGAGGGATTTTCGGAAGATTGAAACTGATGGCTTCGGTTCTGAAAGGACTGAGTGAGACTTTTATTCCCTTCATTGAGGCCTAAAGAGGCGAGGCGGGCCGGGGCTTGATCTGCCTGCCCGTTTATACTTTTTATAATGAGACTCATCTAATATACTATTTCAGATGGTTTATTCATACGGTCCCCACAGACCTCGTTTTGGGCCTGAGGTTTACTCTAATAGAACCCACTCTCTCACCCTCATCCCTCAACACAAAGTTATAGCTTCGGCTACTTACGCCCAAATTGGGGATGAGACTGAGTGAGAGTGGGACACTTCAGGGACTCAATTAATGCTCATCACTACAGGGAACCCCACCAAATAATATCGACATGTATTAAATGTTGTGGAAAGAAAATATAGATCCATCAAAAACAACACTTTTAGCAGCATTGGACCAAAAGGTGTACGTCGCGAAAGATGAAATTCGGAATAGGCCTTGAAAACTGACATTGACGCAAGGAAGTGTTGGTATGCGCATAGCAAAACACTTTTAGAAAAGGAAAAAAAAGAAACGTAGTTTGAAATACATTTTGTAAGTTAGCTAGGTACTTTTAAATCTAGTATGCTATGGCTCTTCACCTTGTTCGAGTTTGTATACAACTGATTCTTGGTCTATTGTGCGTTGTGTAATTTGAGTTTACATATGAAATACGTTCTACAGTTATTAGTAAATCGCTTAACTTCTTGCTGAGTTTTTAAGAATTAAAAGTGCTTAGTCAACTGCATGTATCGAGCCATGTCCACAATTTCTATTCTCAGAATATGGCTAGAAATATGTTCTAAGGCGTTTTAGTATTTTTTGAAGCGTGGTATTATATTCGTTGTATAATAATTGGGGTCTAGTAATAGAGCATATGAACAGCAAAGAAGCAGCCATCAAGCAAAAAGAGTACTTATCATTATGCGTGATTACATCTGACCAGTACGGAGCAATTTAAAGCGTGACCCACAGACTGACAGACGGACAGACAGACAAGACCATCCCGTAAGACCTTTTGGTCTAAAAGCGTTTTGCGTAACCAAATGTATGTTAGCCAAAAATAAGTTAGGCACTTCAATCTTCAATCCGCTTTTTAATTTAAAAAACACGAAAGACCCTGAAATTCTGAAACTCTGGTTTTTCGGCTTTCCGGGTCAACAAGACACTTCCTCTGGAAATTTCGTTCAAATTCGAATTCAGCATTATAAATCACTCAAGAACTCTTTCACAAATCATTTTTAACTTTTAATGGCCTCCTACCGCATGCACGGTAGCTCTGAACAAAGGGTGCCACAATCTCATGCTGTCTATTTCTACATATGTATATCAATCAGTTTCAAAACCTTATTCCACGTTTCCTTACATTCAGGATCTGACTCACCCTTTACCGCAACTTAAAGACAAATATTAATGCTGGACTAATGAAATCAGACTAGTTACATAATTTCTTCCCAAAAACGTTTTACAAATCGTTCAAACGAACTATCCTATTTCCTTACAGACGACGTAAATTACTCATTCATGTAGGACACGCGTGAAGCTCCATAGTCTTTTCTCTTTAACGCTTACGCCCACTCGATATACCGTATGTAGGTTATAGGCTAACCCTCATAACTTCGACCTGCTCCTCAAATTCATCGGCACTCATATTTGAGACAGTCCTATCCAACCTGACTATAAAAGTAATCAGAAGGTAGTATTAAGGGCTGACGGGCTGCGGATGAGAGGCCTTCCTTTTCTGACATTGGAGTCCGTCTTCTGTTGAATCCTCCCGAGGAGGTAGGTCTGACTTATGTTGGGCGGGCGTGCCGGAGAAAGCGGATCCCTGACAATAATAATTCAAGGTGATAGAGTGTGGTGATAAAAAGATAGGCGGCGGAGAGTAAGGAAGGAGAGGCCGCCGTCCCTCCACTCACTCCCACTACTGCAATAAGTTCCATTTAATCGGCCAACCGCTTCCAGGTCCCACCGGAATCATAAGGATAATGCCTTCGGAGGGAGCAGCCGAAAAGAAGGCGGAGTCATGAGAAGGGAGAAAGAGTGGGCCCAAAGTACCCCCAGCCCATTCCCTCTTCATTCCCCCAGTAGTCCCCCTAATAGACCCCACCGCATATTCTAAGGAGGACTCATTTGTATTAGCCAACACTACTCACTCCACAGCACAGATAATGAACCCACTCCTACTTTCTCCGCACAGGGAAACCACACACGCATAGCACACTCAAGAAAACAGAACTTGGACTCGGCAACTTTGGGAGGGCTCCTCTAGTACTTGGCCCTTACTAAGCCTACTCAGGGAGTAACTTCTAACACCTACATACATTCAAGCAAACAAGCCCGCCCTAACGCGGAATCAGCAACTACATTTTCTAAACATTTCTAGAGTACATGAGCCATAAAAGTGTTGAATGGAGGATGTACTCTAGAAATGTTTAGAAAATGTAGTTGTTGATTCCGCGTTAGGGCGGGCTTGTTTGCTAGTCAAAGCAGAAGTATTTAAATACAATTTGCAATACCGTGCGCCTATTGTTTAATGTAAACTATCATTCTACGCATCCATCCCCACCGCATATTTACCAATAACCTGGGAAAAATGCCTTACGTTAATTGCCATTTTCAATCAATTTCCTGGCTTGAAGTTGTGAAATCCCATCCCAATCATGTATAGTAGAGCCTAAACGTAAGAGCTTACTACCAGGTTAAATACAAAATAGTGAGCGGTAACGAAAACAGACACTTCAGCTTAAAATTCAGCCTTTGTTCTGCTTGTTGAAAGTCAAATTTACAAAAACCCGCTCCGGTGAAAATTGGTGGGGCTATTCATAATATTCATAAAAGGTTTTTTTTTACCAATAACTGGTGTAGTGTATAGTATTTCCTGCATTTTGCTCTCAGGATTTAATAATTATTCAGTGAATTCCAACGTTGCCCTAACAACACGCGTATAGTACGGTTCTAGTGCCCAAACAGTTTGCATAGGTCATGAAACCGAACAACCATTCAAGCAAGACCCATCGGCAATTATATATATGATACGTATAGGGTATAGCGTATAGGTCACACTTTCACGATATGTATGTAGCATATATGCCGTCTACTCCTAGGACAAATCTATTCAGTTTTACTCGTAATACTTTAAAACGTATTTTGAAAATACGAGATCAAGTATTTTAGGGCAGAAAAGGGGTTACAAAATAAAATACAAAACACTCAAAACCGCGAAAATATAAAGAATTAATGTTAACGTGACCACTAATAAGTCGCTTTTTGACCTGCTAATGCTTAAGAGTCTCAGGTGTTGACTTTGAACATTAAATAATTTTCGTCCCATGCTATTATTAAAGTAAAAGTATCAGCTAAAAATCTCCAGCAGGTTCCATTACTTCATCCCCGCCCCTCCATACAACATACGTTACTACATACATTAGTACTGTGATACAGCTGATACTCCATGAGGCGTCTGTTAAACGAAATCCAGAATCTCAAAACTAAATAGGCATGCCCGCCCCCCCCCCCCCTCCCTCTGAAATGGTCGAAAATATATTTTTCAAAAAAAAAAAACATTTCGTCTGAGGCGCAATTTTCTTCTTCCAAGCGTATTCTTCACAAATTTCGTGCAAAAACAGCACAAAAACTTGACTTTTGCACAATGTGTTTGAGCAAAAATTTCTTAACATACGTTTTTCGGCGGATTTTCCATATTGAATTTTGCGTGTCCCTCCCAAAATCCAGTTCAAAATACGGCCTTTTTTCTATGTACATTGTTGTGCGTAATAATAATATTACCATGAAATCCGAATTTAAATCCGGATTTGAGATTTCAAATCCGGAGAAACCCGGTCCGGATTTATGGCCCTCCTACACAGGACAGGAGAGGCTTATCATGCTCATACATACTATTGGATTCATCAATCTGGTCCGGTGGTGGGTTTCTTGTGCTCTGTTATTTGGGAATGCCAAAAAAACT
>JAQFZY010000336.1:0-32507 GCA_034696285.1 Hypogastrura burkilli
CTTAAGGTACTGACCCCTTGACCCTAAAAATCCCATTGTCAAACTCAATCTTCGTATTGGGTATAACTTTTTGCTGGTGGAATTTGGTGTGTCTGGGATGAGAATTGGGATCAGCATCCGGCCGGCAGACCAAACCTTGGAGTAATTTTATAATAGTTAGAATACGAACCACGTTATTTGTAGGTGCTAATTTGCAATTATACGCCGGACTGCTATACTGTGACTTGTGACGTACGCCTGAATTACTCATCCTCATCCTTGAATTAATTAGTCCAAACTTTAATCAAGGGAATAAAGTGCAAAAACCGCAAGTAATAATTTCCTGTATATACTCATAAGTTATGCGGTTACTTTCCCTAACTTTTAGCAGTACAGGAGTTGATTTTTTTGCAGTAACAGTTGGCTACTAATTCGTGATCCTGACTATCACAATTCATAATTTTAAAACTTATTGTACGTTCCGTTTCACCAAATCAGTCTACATTTTGTATCAAAATTTATACATAAGGCGTCATTTTACATTTTTGCCCATTTAAGGCTTAAAGACACAAGTCCTAAACTTCTCTTCTGAACTTGTAGCAAATACAGAGTGGGGAAAAACTGGTGAGTACCAGCTGGAACTAATCTTAAGCATCATCAAATATCACTAATGATCAAAGCCCGTTGCCCGTCCCTTGCTCATTACTTCCCTATTGTTCCAAGAGCTAAGAACAGTTTCAGCAATTTCAGCCTGCTTTCGTCTCAAACAGTCAACTCACTTAGTCATTAAATTATGTATACCAACGCTCTCCGTTTTTATGAGGCAGAGGGATGAAGAGCGATGATGAGCAACACAATTGAAATTCGAGGATGAACCTCTTACCAACGTCCGTAATATTTTATACTTTATACAAGAAATACGTAATAGCGAAGCCAGTTCTTATTGAATCAAACCTTCTCCGCTCTTTCCTCCTTCATGTGTTACTCAAAATCAAAGGCACATACATACTCAAGCTCCACGTTAAATAACTCCTCTGATCTTGAAAATTTCAGTAAGTGCGACTTTGTCTATTTATTATTGGGCGTGTAAAATTAGAAGATGAAGGACTCAGGCAGCAGCGTCAGTGCCTTTGCTCTGCTGTTCCTTACAATTCTATCGTTTACTACTTCTACTGCTGAACCAGGGTCCGCTCAAAGAGAATCTTACAGTGAAGAGGGTAAGTAATCAACTATTGAACACTTTGTACTCAAAGGATATTAACGCAATTTTGAACTACACATAAAAGAAGGCAGCGTTCCTCGTTCCCCAAAAATTGCTGGAAATCAGACGGAATTTCTTAGCTCCAGTCCTGAGAGACTCATAAGGCGTCTCGAATGTAATTTTGAAGGGATGCCCACGCCCAAAATCATCTGGCTCGTAAACGGGAAGGTAAGCATTGGCCTTTCATTAAAATGTTATTAAAAATGAAGAAACCCAAATATTCTGCGTGTAGAATCCGGAGAAGCCATACGAGGAGGAATATAGGCCGGCGGAAGGGAAATCAGTTCTTCATTTCCCGGAACATACACAAACTGTAATTGCGGAGTCCCGGACGAACATCTCCTGTCTCGCTGCCAACTTTTTGGGCCACACAATGAAAACTTTCATAGTTACTGAAGGGGAGAGTGAGCGGGTACGAGTACTACCAGCTTCTGGTCACGCTCCTAAAGCTACTACCACCATAAACCTCCATGTAAAATAAACTGTTGTAAACGGGCATACGCAAAGAGCGGAGAACTACATTGGCATTTGACCGTAAACCCGGCAGTACGAGGTGTCTATCGGTTTGAAATCGGTGCACTGTTTCCTGAATTATTGGCGAAAAAAGTTAGTTGAACCTTGACTTTGACCCGACTGATTTAACATCGCAGCAACTTTAGGAATGAACAAATGAAAGCAGTTTTTAAATCACAGCAAGAAACTAATGGTGACCTCTGCCCCTGGCAGGTCAACGAGGTAAGCCAAAGGTCCACTCCGATCTAAAGAGATGAGTGAGACGGTTCGAATGATACATTAGTTAAAATGTAATGCCGTTCAGGAGACCGTTGACCTTTAAGTTGCCCCGGGAAGAGTTCACTCCGGTCAAACTGCATTACGGATTTAACATGATAGAGAAATTAGAATTAGAAATCTATTGCATTAGAATTGTAAAAACTATTGTTCATTCGGTGCGTTGATTCCTGGGTTATTGATCTGGCTCGAACAGACAGAGAGAAAGGTGAACAAACATAAGAGTCTGGGCTTGAGTATTAGTACTTACTGGTAGTACTCCAGTGCTTTGACCAGAGAGACTTTGACTTCTTCCGGAAATTCACCCGGGTCCTGCTGCCTTCCGACATGCTTCCCCTTTGCGTGGTAGGCATTGCCCAGGTTGTAGTAAGCTCGGGCCTGCCCGATTTTATCATTAAGCTTCGTAGTAATTTCCAAGTGGCGGGTACAACAGAGGATGGCCTCCTCGTACTTTCCCATAACTTTGAGAGTATTCCCAAGGTTCCCAGAGGCTTTGGCTTCCCCTAATTTGTCTCCCATTGTCCTGAAACAGTAATTCAAATTAACTAAGTATTTAACTTTCTGTTTGGATCTTGTGCAATGTAAAAACATGCCTCAACTTACCGAGCTAATGTGAGATCATGTTTATGAAAATTCATAGCCTTGGCATAGTCCCCCATATAAAAGTAGGCATTTCCCAGCTGAGAGTAAATGGCGGATAGGGTCTTCAAGTCGTCACACCCAGCCTGGATTGCGGCTTCAAAAAAGGCGACACCGGACCGACAGTCTCCTGTCTTGCAGAGCCTCTCACCTTCTAGTGCCAACTCCAAACACGTACTGTTGTCCAGTCCAGCCTGAGCAAACGTAATATATATACATAGAAAATTAGAGGAAATACAGATATGAGAGATGAGGAAGGAATATACAGATACAGAATACGGATAAACTGGTATATGTAGATACTTACAAATCCTAATCCAAACAATAAGCTAATAGTTTAATTTTCATCTTTCAAAATTGGCAACACGCACAGTCCCCAAATTGACTTACTGGCTCCGATATTTAGCTTCACATATTTACCTCCAAATTATTTCCTATCATGTATCAACTATAAACTATGGTAGTATTAGCCTAGGTATATGTATAATAGTTTCGTATTATAAACATAACAACAATAACCTTGAATTTTATCAAGCAGAGCATAATGTTCTTATGGGACTGTAAGTTCTTCAGGAGAAAATTACATCAGTACAGTAATACATCATACAACTTGTTAAGTACTGATAATGGGTCAATTGCCAACGCCAACGTAAATAATACACATACCTACCTAATTAAACTTTATGTGAAGTCTCGCAAAACATTCAAACATAAAAGTTCCAAGAAGTGTGCACGGCAGACAATAATCGATAATTATCAATATCGCTTCTCATAGCGGGGCCCACGCAATTTGTCGAGTAAATTGTGGTTGTGGTTGTGGGTGTACTTAATTGCTAACAGAACGAAATTCGAGAATGCTAAATTAAATCTAAACTCTGAATTCAAGAAAGTCTCAAGGCGCTGCGCGCCAATTTAACAGAAACAGTAACAGTAGGTAGTGCATTAAATGCTTTTCCGAAAAATAAAGTTTGAATTGAACAAGAACGGTTTGGATTTGGATTGGTTATGACTTACGACATGATTAAGTTAGTGTATCTCCAGGTTAAGTTACCACTGTTGCTGTTAAATTAGATTAAGTTAGGTTTAGGTTTGGTTTGGAATACTACAAAAACAAATTTCAATTTGCGCCGCTGTGCGGTGGACTGGAAATGTTCATAAATTTGACCCAAGGTTGTTTTACGTTTTCCCGAAATGAAAAATACTTGCAAGTTATAAAAATACAAAATCAAGTCACAAGTTCTTACTACATTTTACAGTGAACAATCAAAACGATACATTACACAGCACATACAACAGAATGCCGCGTAAGTAAGTTGACAATGAATTATTAGAACTTGGAACTTGGACTTAGAAATGTTTATACAACAAGAAGCCAGCAAACGAGCAAACAGACTGGACAGCATTTAGACATTAAGCAAGGACGCCGCAACATGAGACATCCAACATCATGACATGACACATAGCACTCGTTGTTTCCTTCCATCATCATCATTGTCATCCATCATCCGCTTCGTGTGCATGGCTTATCCTGAACCGCAAGAAAAGCCCCGGACACCGGAAGTGGATGGAGAGTGACAGGGCACAGTGCAGGGTGAGTATTGACAACAGAATTATTATGTATTCGTATTACCCTATACCTATACTACACCCAGTTCTGAATCGGCATCTGCAAGCTGAGACTGAGGTGAGGCACTCAGGTGACATACAACACAATTCGAACAAATAACAGTAAAAGGAAAACACGCGCGTTATAAAGTACCTAGATCTTGAACTTCAATTAAATACATACCTAACACAATACACAATTGTTAAAATGTATTTAACTTATGTGGTGTAAACTACAATTTGAATTATTGTCTTAAAATAACTTACCATTCTGAATCGGAGTTAGTCTTGGATTGCCGTTGAAGAGTATTTTCGCTGTTGAGACTGGAGCAGCGGCTGAGCAGGTGTGGACAAGGGCAAAGGGATAGGAAAAAGAACAAGGGCCCTCCAACCTTCTGCCTTCCCACCATCCAGACAACAATAGAAACTTCACCTGGACTCGACTCAAATTTAGAGCCTATAGTATTAGTATGTCAGCCTATCTAGCCTATGCTTTAGTACCTACATATATCCGGAGAAACACCCTCCAAAAAGAAGCACACGAGTTTAGTAATCACGTTTCACGTTGTTGGCTCTAAAGTCTCACAACTCAAAACTCAAATCCACCACGCTCTTGTGTGTTGTGTGCTCCCGTCCCCTGTCACTCAGAATTTTATTACAGCTTCAGCTGGACATTTTTATTGGGACACAACGATGGATCAGGCGAAACTGGACTTCCTAGCAGAGATCCAGGGGGGAACTGGTGAGACCCAAACAGCCTGTAATCACTGATTTACGTAACATCTTATCGGACTCAGGAGGTCCTAATCTATACGTACTATAAAGGCCCTCCTAATATTCCACAGGCCCTGGGCTTGCTGTACAGTACGTATTTATTGTAATAGTTCGAAATCCGGGCTGCGCAGGTATTACGTTCGGAACTCGGAACCAGCGCCTTGTTGATATCGCTTGCGCTTGAGTATGCTTGAGCTCGAGCTGCTTACGTGCTTACGGCCTACATGTGTATGTATTCGGGGAATCATGAACTACGGGTATTTTATGCACACTATAACTAATAATTTGTCCTTGGTTATACAGTATGTATTTGCGCATCGAAACTATAATGTGAATGTGAATGTTTGCGCTAGATTTTGTCGCATTTAAATTTTTTTTGTCATGGAGTTAAAGCGAGCAAGAACGAATAGCTGGAGGTATTTCATTCTGTTAAAAATACTGAGGAAAATGTATGTCGTATATAGTTATTGCGCGGCAAAGAACGCAACTGTGCAATCTCACATCCCGATCAGAATTCGCAAATGCTGGGGGAAATATTTGCTGTCGTTTTTTTTTATGCGAGATAAATGTTTTAATGGACACCAAAGCGTCTTGTCTTTAGGAGAGTTTAATTAACTCTTTAATTGCGTTCACAAGAGCTTGTAGTGAAACAATTCTCCCCTTTTCAAAAATAGGAGGGGGGATTATACGTTGCAGATTTTTCTACAATGAGCAAACGTTTAAAGTAAAGGGTTTGCGGCAAACCGCTATCGCTTCAGAAAATAGAGTTATCCTTAGTCGTCCATTTGGCGTATTCCGTACACCGCCAGGCTCTTGAGAACGAATTCAGCGGAAGAAGCTATTACACCTAAAACTGGCCTATATACAAAGGAATAAAGGCCTTCCGGAGTATACGTGATAATATTATAAGAAGGTTGTCCGTCTCTTTCTATAATCATGTAGACCTATAACGTGTTCTTCTTCTACATAGTAGTACTTCTGAGATGAGGATGAAAGAAGGAGAGCCTTCCCGTTTCCTTCTTCCTTTATAACCCGAACCCGGGACACAGGCGCATTTAACTCCCGCACACCTCCGCCTGCCTCCTCCAAGCATGCCCTGACAACTCCTGACACCCGGGCAAGGTGGGAAGGTAGGCCCACGCAGGGATTCCAATGCCACCGTGGGAACCAGCCCAGCCAGGGCTTAATCGTATCATCCCCGTTCACCACTCATGTGGACCTCACAGCAGGGACTATGTGTAGGGCTAGGGCGGGGGGTCGAAATAGGATCCGAAACCCGAACCCGAGTCCAAACAATTTAAGGATTACGTATTACGTTGAGCTAGTGCTCCGGCAGAACCAGAGCCCTGTGTATCGTGTAGAATGCGAAAACAGGGTTCACAAAAGTAGCAAATTATGTGTACGAGATTTGTTTATGTGCAGTTGATTTTACTAGGACAAAATGATTACTTTGTCTTGCAGATTGGGACTACGAAGCGGCCCAGTTTCAGACGGCAAGGGTAACGGCCGCTCAAGCCCTTAAGAACACGGCTCCCAAACTATCCAAATCTCAGAAGCGTAAGGCAAAGAAGCGGGGAAAGCCAAGCGAAGCCCTACGAAGTATAATTTCCGTCAAGCCAGCCGTTGATACGATTGTATTCGTTAATCCGGATAAAAAATCACTCGGGCCCCGCACAGATGCCGATCGGAGACTGAGAAAGGCCCCGGATGAAGAGGACGGCAGGATCGGGGGGCTGGATATGAAGAAAGCAAGGTTTTATCTTGGATCCATTGGAATTGCAAAACTTTCTTAGGAATAGGGAGACGGGGGAATAATTGGGCTCATTCTCCAATTACAGATTTGAAATTATGAAGTTCGGCATGAACGCCCTGTCAGGGAACGCCAAGGAGGACGCCGAGACGGCGATGGCCATGAGCCTAGGAGCCAAGGCCGCCAAAAGTCCCTACATAAATTATAAGGAGCTCCAGGAGACCCAAAAAAAGGAGAAAGTCGACCGAGACGCCCGGGCAGCCAGTTTCATTAAGCCAGTCAAACTGAAACCAAAGAAAGGGGAGGCCAAGGCTAAGCCCAAGCCCTCCTCAAGCTCTCACACTCATATAATTAAAATTAAGAATCCTGAAACTTTCGGGCGGAAGTTTAAATCCAAACCTAAGCGAATGGACGGCCCAAGGGGGAAGAAGCCTCGTAGAAATAAATAAATATTGTTATTGACACAACTGTTCTGGCCAATTTTGAATTTTGAATTTATTGACACATAAATATCCAGATTAGTGTCGAATGAGGTCTAGCTCGAATTTGGACTGCCAATTTGATAGAGCCAATTAGGTAACATTGTATAATTCGTATAAAGTAGGTAGTAATTAATTATAATTAAATATAGTATAAATACCAATACCATGCAGTACCAATTGATCCATAAAAATACTTTAGGCCACGAAGTTTACAAAACATTCACTATTGGTATTGTACTTGTAGGTATGTACTTAGCTCGGAAGGATTGATCTCTGGCCTAAGCCCGAAGCCCGAGTATGTTAACTTCATTAGGTAACATGCGTTTAAATAATTTCCAATTGTAAAAATTATACCTAAAATACGTTGAGAGTTGAGATGCTGGTCCAAATTAAAAACAAGAGTACAATCACCTGCCTACCTGCAACTTTACTTTTCAACAGGTCCCACGTTGGCACGAAAAAGAGATAATTAAATCGTAATAAACCGCCTAGGCATTATATTAAAGTCAATAAACTATAAACCGAGATACAATGTCACTTATCATCTAACGAACATAGGTAATAACATAAAAGTAAGGTATTGTATTTGTACTTGCGAAATGGACGTAGGAACAGTTTTCCTTTACATTCTAGTTCAATTGGTAAGCTTACTAACATTCTAATAAATAATTTCCGACATATTTTATCCATTATAAATAGAAAAATACGTCCTACGTCCATCACACACACAAACTCACACACACACACCCACACCCGGTTGTAGTAGCTGCATTTTCATTAATAAGCAGATTGGGTAAAATAGTTTTTCACATTTCCTGCAGCGATACTACATTTTAAAATAAATATTAATGGGAACTTAAAATGGAATTGTGACGAGAGTGGTACTTAAGGAAATAAGTCACATAATATAGTGATGAATGATGAATGACGCTGATTTGTCCCGAGATGATGAGATGAAGATTATTGATTAGGCGCTCGCATTGTTCAATATGTAGTCTTGTTTGGTTGAGAAGATTTGGAGAATGAGCTTATCACCAAATGGACTCTTGTACACTACGTTACTCTCTTCAAAAACCTTCACAGGAATTCCCATATTGACCAGAAAGAGTTTCACAGATAAGTCGGCGGGGTAGGCCAGGGGCAGGGTGGGACAGATGACGAGGAGTCGGCACGGGACAGCATTGTTTGCCTGACTGATCCCGGCCTCAGAAAAGGCCTGTCGGTAGGAAGGGAGGAGGGGCGGGTCAATGAGGACCACAGTCTTCCCTTTCATCCAGCGGACGAAGGAACCGACTGTGAGCTGATTCTCAAGATGGTCATTCATTGCCAGAATTACCATGTCGAAGTTCACACCCTTCAAGTCTAAAGTAATATTAAATACAATGGGATTTAGTACACAACCAAAACCGATAAACATTCAGATTATTTGAGCCATCGCTGTGTGAAATAACACTTTCGAAATAAACGGACACCACAGTGTGATTTCATGTGATTTAATATGGCCGCGACTTTAGGTGTGATTTTATATGATTTCTATGAGTTTTTAATCACTTGAATAAAATCACACCGTGTTAAAAATCACTTTGAAATCAAATAAATCACAAAATGACAATCACATCAAATCACAGGCAACAAATCGGTCTCGGTCATGCTACAATGGGATTGGCGTTGGTGCACAATCAAATGAACAAAACAAAATATTATTAGCTAGCTACCTTTCACGTCTCGAGTGAGCACTTGGCCAGTCAATCCATACAATCTCTCCTCTGTTGCGCATAGTGTTAGCTCCTCCTTCCAAGCATGCACGTAAGTTATAATCCCTTGGGAGGCCAGGATTCTAGCGGCACAAATCCCAGCAGCACCTTGCCAATGAGGTCCTGTGCACACGAGTACCTTAGGACGGTCATCCACGCGCTCTGGACTCAGTCTGGTAATAATGCAAGTGTTGAGACTATGTCGTTCAGCTTGCAAAACTTATTCGGTAAACCATAAGGAGGACGTTTCTTAGCACCTACCTGTATGCATCCCCCAACATTGGTACGCAAGCTTGAGCCACAGCACGTCCCATTACTTCAACCATCCTGAAACCAGCAAAGATATATTCTTGAGAAAAAGTAATAATATTAATTACTCTGATACATCCAACGAGGACGGATTAAAACTTGAAAGAACAAAGAACCAACCTGCCATGTGAAAGACCGTAGTGATGGACTGAATTCAAAATTGTGTTTCGAGTTGACAACTTAACACCAGGAATAATGATCCCAGTATCAGTCACAAACAACTTTTCCGGCTTCATACCTTTCAGCTTAATGGAATCAATGCTCCGCTCTGCCAAATACGTCGTATCAGCTGGACAAAAGTGCGGGTTTTTCTGTAGTTTTGTCGGCTTGCCTCCAGCGGTTGGCACTGCCAAGAAACGCAAAAGTAAGAATAGAGTATTATGTATGTGGTATTATTTAAACTAAATATAACACAACCCCTACTGCCGTTAGGTGAGTGTTAGATGACGAAAGTCTTAAAATAATTACATTTTTCAAACATGGCCAGATTCTCCTCGAAATCAAACTCCTCAGACTTAATCTCAGCATTTGTCATTTCAAATGTCGTGGCCGGGAACGTTCGACCATATTGATCCAGTTGTTGCTTTGTTTGTTGCGGTTGTTTTCCTCTTGGTGATCGGGAATTTTGATTAAATTGGAAATCTAAATGGAATGTGAAAGAGAAACTTAAGCTTAATAGGTAATACGTAGTATTAGGTACTTAAATGTGATGAAAGTACAGTAAAATATTAACATACTATTCACAACTGTTGAGCGCGCATTGCTCTGGGCCTGCGCACCAGCTTTATTTTTTGGAACTACCACCGGCTGTGCTTGTTTTACTTGGTGAGGACCAAAGAGTTTGAAGAAGGGGTCATCTACGGTACTAGCGTCAAAGTTCGGCTTTTGTTGACTCTTCTTCGAGCCTGAGTTTATTGATAACTGTTTAATGCCATTTAAGATGCCAGGTGGCGGGATTTGCTCTTGAACCTGGTCTCCAACTCCAGCCCGATGGTTTACAATGAAAGTCTTCTGTGGAACTGAGCGCTTCTCAGTTGTGTTGCTATTAATACCACCACTGTTACGACGAGCCTTAGCTTTGGCAAAGTAGTCTCGTTCTAGTTCAGACGCAGTGTAAACGACTTTGGGGTCCACGGTGGTGGGAATGGCAGCAGTGTTATTTAATTTACTATTAGGACTCGTCTCAGCTGGCGTGTCTTGTCCATTCGCCCCACCGCACAATGGATTCAGTGCATAAAAATTCTTTGGGCTTGGCTGCTCCTTGTTAGTTGTAGAGGCCTTCACGAATGCAGAGGAAGACGTCTTTGATTTCACAGCCTGAGACTCCGGCTTCACAACTGACTTCTCCAAAAAGGTTTTTGATCCATTCTCGGGAGGATGTCTGCAATATCCCAAATTATCGTAACTCCCATTCTCTGGTTTTTGCACATTCTTGTACTTGTTATCCGAGTTCTTTGGCTTCATCGGCGGTGGCGTTGATTCTTCGGCTTTAGGTAACGGTTGGACGTAGTTGTCCGGGACAGGGGAGTATGGGGCTTCTGCATAAAATGTCGACTCTTGTCCTGCTTTTCCACAGATCACCAAATCCGCGATTGTGGATGATCTGTTTAGGATAAAAATAACATTTTTGTAAGTTCAGCACTGCTACCTGACCCATTACCCACAAAGAGGTAGGCAAATATATTTATAAAACGGATAACGGGTAAGTATATAGAAACAACTTACTGCAAAACAAACCCATCATCAAGGATAGCACCATTACACATGGTATCATCCAACGTAATGGTCTGAGAGGCGAGATCAATGCTTCGAACTGTTCCGATAATAGCTTCAGCCCCTCCATCTAATTTTTGCTTCGTCTTTATGGACAGAATGCATCCAATGAACTGCTCCGGGTCGTCCATTCTGGACTTCGTTCTGTCTGACTGACCTAAATTATCGTCAAAGTAATGTATCAATCATTTACCGTATCAATGTCAACTTAGTAATGGTATGGAACGGATAATTAATGTATGTATTGATTATTAAAGATAAGTATATTTTATTTTATTTATTCTATCCAAAATCCAGTGATACTATTTAATAATACATGATAAGATTTCATTTAGCCCCTGTACGCTTGATTCGGTACAGGTGTGGTTACTACTTACTACCGATGCCTACCTTTTGACACGAACAACATGACACACGAACAAAACAATATCTGTGAGGTGGTCTCGCGTTCTCGTTTTCCGTCTTTACAAATAAATTAGTTACCTCCTTACATACATTTAAAACAAAAAATGACCAACGGTACAAGGGATTCCAAGAACAAAGAAAATTAGTGTAGTACCTGGCTGCCTGCCTGCCTGGCCTTACTACATGGAGGTATGTTTCATATCAAAAAGAAAATGTCCCATGAACAGACCTGACATGACACGGACATAAAATTAGAAATTGCATGTGTTAGATTTATTTATGAGTAAACAGTTGTCAGTACATCTAATGGGTAGGTACGCAAAATAATTATATACGATATTAGTATGCACTATTCCTTTACCGTATGCCGTAGTGTCACATGTCAAGTCAAGTGTAGTGGTTATTGAACAAAGTTATTATTCACTTTCTTCAGTTATCAATTTAATCCAATGTCCAACAAATTAACTGAATAGACATAGATCGTAGTAGTAACTGTGACCTGTTACCTTCAGTTTACGTAACTCTTAGTTCGTCAGTTCCAACCTTAGGTTCCAACGTTGACGTTTCAATTCGACCAAAATTAAATGAAGTCATAAGTTGTAGATACGGGGTATTCTGTATTCCTTTTGTTTGCCACTTACGTTTCTTTGTTTACCCCGACCTTTAGGCCACTAGTCTGAGTCTGGTTGTCCGAGTCGCTTGTCTTGAAGTAACTACGCAGTCTAGTAGAAATAATTATCTAACTGTCTTGCCCGAAATAAAAACCTTTAGCTCTTTACTCACTTGCGAAATAAAACGTCAGAAATTCTTCAGGAACAGGAACCCTTTCTTTTTCTTTCCTCTTCGCTCCAACAGCAGGGCAGACTCTCAATAATACGTTGCTATACTATGTGCTACTGTAGTACACACACGTACTTGTCTTTCTGATGGTCTTTATGTATCTGTAGTACTTGCTGGTTGCTGCTGCTGTAGACGAACGGTATATCGTCCTTATAACAGAATTTTTTTTGCTTATTGCGTTACTTTTTTTTCACCTGAGCTCTGAGCGTTTTAACTGTAGGTTTGCCGTTCTTCCTGTATTCATTCTTTTGTTAAATCTGAACAGTAAGCAGTACTGTAACCTGTAACTCTAATAATGTTGTGCATGATACATATGTAGGTATGCATAAGGTCTCCAACAAAGCTGTCATAATTCCTTACACAGCCGTTTTCTCCGAGATATCAGTGAGTGAAATAATTATGCAGTAAGTGATACATAGGCAGGGGCGTCACCAGCATAGGGCTTGAGCCCCCCCCCCCCACGAAATGTTCACAAAAATATTTATCTAATATCCCACAAATTTTCACCTTATATTTCTTACGTATATTTACCACCTTTAGCCTAAAAAAAATGGACCATTTTGAAGGTAAAACGACACAAATTTTCCCAGCCTACGGCGTGACTTATTAGCGTCAATACTTTAAACCCCTCCCGAAACTAAAAGCTAGCGACGCCCCTGTACATAGGTAAAGGCACGGTTGTAAAGGTGAAGTACTAAAGACTAAAGTATGTAATGAAAAACTTTGCAGCTTAATGTAACAAAGAAGCATGGCCGCCACAGCGTGCGCGCATGTAATGTCAGGCAGATGCGATGACCAGTCTTCAGATATGCATGCATTTTACCGGACACCAAGATTGAGCACCGGATCAATAATTCATCTTTGCATGTCAATATTACAACAATATCTTCCAAGAAGGCAAGAAATCCTACATTTTATTCATCGTAGATACGAATAATTCGCCCGAAAATAATTGTCTGCGTGCACGATTTGTACAAGGACATCCTTGACAAAACGTGAACACACTCGACTCAAGACGACTGGAAGATGTTAGCATTGGACACCTTGTAAACTGGAACGTAACGTTATGGTTATCTCATACAATATTACGTAATCAACATCTAATTGTATAGGGCTGGCTGGGTACGTACTGGGTTGGATGTTCTTTATACAATACAAATAATAGGTTGGCTGGTTGCCTTTTGGCTGGCTCTGGTTGGTTGTGGGATTTTACTCGCTCTCAATTGTCACAAAAGTCAAAGATCTGCAGATTCTGAATCCACGAGATAAATATCCAAGTGTATAAAATACTATGTATGTATGTAATATAATCTGCTAAACTCTGGAGCAACTCTATACATATATGTAGGGTTCAAAATGCGTTCCAATCAATTTGAGTGGTTACATCGAGAGTATAATAGGTTATAAGTAGGGATGCCACGAGTGCTCGGCCTTTTCAATTGTAGATACTCGGTCTCGGTAGATAGTAAATTAAACAAAAAAAAATGCTAAATCACACATGGTTTTGCGCGTTTCGATTTAAAAGCGAATAATAGTGGCTAATAATATTTCTCTATTCATTTTATTAAATTATCCATCTGCTACTCCAGAGGCCGTCAAATGTTGTAAAATTAAAAAAAAGAAATACACTTTACTGAAGTGATTAGGTTCAGATACTGAGTGTCAATACTCGGGGCATCACTAGTTATAAGTATAGGTACATGAATTTATTACAAAATGAGATTCGTAGAAATTACTTACAAATCGAAAACAGATACTATGTGAGAAACCAGGGTCCGATTTTAAGTACATACTTTCGAGTATGCAGTTTTACAATGATTGAATTCTACTTCTCACACTGCTGTCTAATTTCCCAAACAATCTGCAACATATTCTGTACTCTTATATTGCACATTACACCGCTTAATTAGCCTCAACAACAACAACTGAGCGCTTGGAATATAAATATAATTTAAGTCTAAGTCTATGATCCAGGAAATCAGGCACAAATAAGAAATGTAGTAAACTATGTACATAGTACATATGTAGTACATACATATAAACATTTCAGCGATACCGCTCATCCAATTACTGGCAGGAATTACGAGCCAACAAACACACCAATAATTACAGATTAAAACGATTGTTTTATAAAGAAATAAGTTTACTTTCTTTACTGTTGTATAAAGCGATAATACTAAATACTACCCCGCCCCGGCTGCAGTAGTAGTGTACCAAGTAAGTACTTCTTTCACCACGAATTAAGATGCGGACCAGTGGGAAAAGGTTTGGCGAGTGTGAGGCGGGATTGATTGCGATGATTTGTATATGAACACATGCATATGCACGGGCGTAAGACAGACGCACGCAGACGTAAACCGGTTATTCTTCGGCTGGAGGAGTTCGGTCACGTGTTGATATAACTTTTTTACGTAATAAATATCGGTTCGTTTTCGTTGTGTAGTGCATAGTGTGTTTCGGTCTCTTCTGTTGTGGAGCGTCTCTTCAGGAGGTGTATGATTTATGATTGGTGTAGGCTGGAAGGACAAGACTCAAAATTGCAAGTCACTAATAATTACCGACTCTACAAGGCCAGCCTAGCCGGCCTTTGAAGGACGGCATGGAGGGGCTATCTTGTGATCCTCGTACTTCAAATTGATCACTTATTTGTGAGCCGGAGCTCGGCCTGATGGGGTTGTGAGTTGTGATTGGTTGCTCTATGTAGGTTGGTACTCTTGTTTTTATCATATTTGCGTATTGATTTATTGATTTGGAAGCTCTAACTTATTGGTAGGTATTGATAAGTAATAAATAAATTATTTGTACATTTCACATTTTGCATTGGTTCTCATATAGGTGGATTTCCTAGTGCAGAGCGATTGGTGCACGCAAACAACAAGAAGTGTTGCCGTTCCCGTAGTAGATAGTAGAAGCGTAAAAAGTACCATCTCACTGCATTGCCTGCTTGGCATCCTACAGCCGATATCAAGCAACCGCGGCGGTGGTGTGGTGTACGTTCACACAGTATAATCCATTTACACGTCGAATCGAATAAACTTAACGTTGTTGCAGTATTCACCGCCTGTATCCCGTACCCAGTCGTCACTTGTCACGGGACGCTGCAGGGTCATAAGCCATATCTGGCGTACTTATACGTATATATTAAAGTGTTCAACCTCAAATAAATAATACCCAGTATTTTTCAGTGATACACAGTTTGTTCTCAGCACCCAGCTAATGACCAATGATATCAAGGATCAATGAGCCATATTAACCTCATACATAGTCAGTACTTATCAGTATTTTGAAAGCACCCAGTTAGAGTAAAAGTGCCGGAATCCAGAATGGTGTTCGAGACCTACTGTAAAGCAGGACAACCCTTCTGGGTAAGGAAAGCTGTAGCATTTTTATTAATTACATTCCTGTTAGAATTTGATTCTTTCAAGTTCAAGGGTTCTAAGGATAAAAATATATAGATTGTAAATTGTATATGTATATGCGCCGTAAGGCACCCTCACGGGAAATGTAAAATTATTCAATTTTCTAGGACTCGGACTTGACCTGGAATACGAATAAGCTTATAGACAGCACTAAGGGTCCTGACTTTACCACTTGCTTTGAAGAGACCGTATTTGCGTGGATCCCTACAGTATTTCTCCTTCTATTCATTCCATATGAGCTGTATTCTGCGTTGAGCAAGTCACAAAAAGCAGAAGCCGTCGTAAACAAGAAGAAACAAGTGTGGAGTCCACTCTTCATTCTAAAAACTATCGTTTCCTTTGCTCTAATCATAACCCAGCTCCTCCTCGTTACCCATCATTATGGTCTCCGGGATGATGAGGTCTTTGATATTGAGAAGTACACCCCAATGATCCGGGCGATCACTTTGGTAAGTTTGAGATGTCTTCTCGCTGTCACTTGCTTTTTGTCGTAATTGTAAGAATTTACTATAAATAGGCCGGAGTTGTAAATATGAATTCACTTCAACATCTTGCAGGGATTGGTCATATTTGTTTCGATACTCAACAAAACCAACGGACAGTATTCTTCCGCTGTGCAATGGATGTTTTGGTTCATACTTGCCCTCTGTGAAGCTTTTCGTTTCCGAACATTTATACTCAACAAGGAGGTAAAGATACTACAAAGTGCACAGTTTTCGTGTTCGGGTTGATTGAGGTTGATAAATGGCTGGACTTACGAATCTATGTCTTGATTCTTTTTAGGATGTGCCTACGTTCGAATTCTCAGTTGAAATGGTATTTTACCCCCTCATAATCATACAATTGATTTTGGATTCTTTCTCGGACATACCGAAACAATCTTCTGCAGATCGACGAAGTGGCTTGGTAAGACATGATTTGTTGATTAAGCGTTGAATAAGTCTTCTTGTATGTTCTAATTCCAAGTCTAATAATTGTTAATTTTACCACAGAAACCGTGTCCAGAGCAGCGAGCATCATTCTTGTCCAGAATCCTATTTGTCTGGTTTGATAACTTGGGCTGGAAGGGATATCGTAACCCATTAGAATACTCTGATTTATGGGACCTAAATGATGAAGACAAGTCTGAGTTTCTTGTTCCTGTCTTTGAAAAGTATTGGAATGAGTCAAGGGAAAAATCTAAGGCCAAAAACTCAGATGAATTGACCAGCATCCTGCCGGCAATGATTAAATATTTTGGACCAAGTTTTGCTTTTGGGGTTCTTACGAAGCTGATTCATGATCTTTTGGTATTTGCTGCGCCTCAGCTGCTCAAGTGAGTCAGCTCAACTTTAACGTATTTGCATGAGGAATTAATTTTATGAAATATTTCTGAAACTCATTTTTATCCTCTTAAGCTTGCTGATTGCCCACGTAGAAGATGAGGAAGAAGAGACCTGGAAGGGATACTTCTACGCTATGTTGCTCTTTTTGGCTTCAGTAATTCAGACACTAGTACTAGCCCAGTATTTCCATCGCATGTTTGTTATCGGAATGAGGATGCGTAGTACGCTTACAAGCGTGCTCTACCGAAAAGCGCTTACAATGTCTAACGCGGCAAGGAAAGGTAATTTTGTCGATTTTTAATGCAAGTCTTGGGTTCGAACGTCATTGTAAATTTTGTTTGCATTGTATTGTATTTTAATGGCAGAGTCGACTGTCGGAGAAATTGTCAACTTAATGAGTGTGGACACACAGCGGTTTATGGACATGCTTCCCTATTTGAACATGCTATGGAGTGCGCCACTGCAAATCAGTCTCTGCCTCTATTTTCTTTGGCAAACGCTGGGAGCCAGCGTACTTGCAGGAGTTGGAGTAATGATACTTATGATTCCCTTGAACGGAGTCATAGTCTCAAAGTCCAGAGCACTGCAAATCAAACAGATGAAGAACAAGGATGAGCGTGTTAAGTTGATGAACGAAATTTTGTCCGGCATCAAGGTACTCAATTGGACGGTTATTGGCAACTTCTAATTCATTATCAACTAAACCAATAATATAATACTTTTTGTCCGTAAAAGGTTTTGAAGCTCTATGCTTGGGAACCATCCTTTGAAGAGCAAGTGATGAACATTCGAGAGAGGGAAAACAAAGTTCTCAGAGCCTCCGCCTATTTGTATTCCATTGTGTCCTTCATTTGGCAATGTGCCCCGTTCTTGGTCTCGCTCCTCACCTTTGCCACCTACGTATTGATTGATGAGAAGAATGTTCTGGATGCAAAGAAGGCCTTTGTCTCTCTTACCCTGTTCAATATTATGCGGATGCCGTTGACAGTATTACCACAAGTTGTTACTACTTTGGTTCAGGTAAAATGGTGGCTTTTGATCGATATCGGTATTTAGGTAATACTTGAGACAGAACTTTTGTAGTTGACATTTGACAATAATTGTTCAATTGTTTTTAGACAAGTGTGAGCTTGAAGCGAATAAATCGCTACATGAACTCTGAAGACATTGATCCAAAAGCAATTAGCCATGACAAGAATGAAGGTCAGTTGTTATTATTTTTAAAATGATCATATCGTGACTTATTTCCGGGATTATGTGTAGCAAGTTGATTTATTATTTTCGTACTACAGAGGATCCTCTTGTGATTGAAAATGCAAACTTCGCTTGGGACTCTGATTCTCTGACGCTGAAAAATATAAACATGAGGGTCAAGAATGGTTCACTTACAGCTGTTGTTGGTTCCGTGGGCGCAGGTAAATATAAATAACTAGAAGCGAATTGAAAATTGCTCTTAATAAGTCGAGCCCAAACGGTTATTTGTTATGAACGCGGATTATGTTTATCTAAATAGGAAAATCCAGCCTTTTGGCCGCTGTCCTCGGTGATTTGGAAAAGAAAACTGGACGAATTAACAGGAACGTGAGTTGTCCAGCTTCTTGCTATCACTTGGCTCGATCATCATAAATTATCGATTACACTTTTGCAAATTCGACAAAAAAATATTACAGGGATCCGTAGCATATGTTGCCCAACAAGCCTGGATTCAGAATAATACCCTAAAAGAAAATATTCTTTTTGGACGCCCGCTTGATCCTCGAAAGTATGACAAAATTGTCGATGCGTGTGCCTTGAAGCCTGACTTTAGCATTCTGCCTGCCGGGGATCAAACGGAAATCGGAGAAAAGGTTAAAAATCCGTACAAACATAATCTTATATCTAATTTAAATTGAAGGGCAAGTTCAGAATAGTTTATAACCCAGAGAGTGTGATTTATTCTTATTTTCCAATTTGTTTACAGGGTATAAATCTTTCGGGAGGCCAAAAGCAGCGGGTGTCATTAGCACGATCAGTGTATAATGATGCAGACTTGTACTTATTAGGTAAGCTCTGTTTCTTCTAATAGAAAATACTTGCGCAGTATTTTACAATTTATTGAGGACATGCAAGCGTTAATATGACTGAAAAATTTTACTTTTCAGATGATACATTGAGTGCTGTTGATCCTCACGTGGGAAAATTGATCTGTAAGTTTTCACTCCTGTAACGAACTCACCGGATATCTTTCCGAATAAGAAGTATAGCTAAAAGTATTAACTGAACGTTAAAATTACAGTTGACAATGTGATTGGGCCCAAAGGAATGCTAGCTAAGAAAACAAGACTCTTCGTCACACATGGGATTGCCTTTCTGCCCCAAACCGACCATATAATTGTACTCAAAGACGGGGAAATCAGTGAGTGTGGAACTTACAATGAGCTCCTTGCAAAGAAGGTAAGAACAGGTTCCGAGTCATGAGTCAATTTCCAATGTCACCAAACAGTATTGCTTGAACATTGAAGAATATTTTTTTCTTTTTATTCAGGGTGCGTTCTCTGACTTCCTCATCCAACACATTGGGGCCGAGGAGGAAGACGATGCAATTGATGATGAGATCACAAATAAAATCCTGCGTGATCTCGAAAATTGTCTTGGAAAAGATCAATTGGCTCGTCAAATCTCACGGATTTCGGAGACCGAGGATTCACTTGGATCCAATGAAGGGATAGCCCTAAAACGGGTTAAATCACGTATTTCCGAAAGTGAAAGTGTTACTGGGAAGCGGCGCGGCTCTGCTGTTGACTCTGATTCCGCTACCGGAAGGCGTCTCTCGAGCTCTATGTCACCCAAACGTGATCCGTCTCTCCGACGGAAACTTAGCACGACCAGTTCAATCGGAGACGAGAAGTCCGGACTCCTCCAGCAAGCTGAGCCTCAGGACAAACTCATTGAAATAGAGAAGGCTGAGACGGGAAGCGTCAAATGGGGCGTTTACTTGTATTATATGAAGGCGCTGGGCTTGAAGCTAACTGTATGGAGCTTGATTCTTCACGTGGCCTATCAGGGATTCTCGGTCTACTCTAGCTTCTGGCTCGCCGATTGGGCCAATGAGTCCTCCAAGAATGAGACGTTGTCGGATGCAAAGAGGAACATGTACTTGGGTGTATATGGGGCCCTTGGCTTTGCGCAAGGTATTTTATTTGCGTCATTATAGACAGATTACTTTTGGTAAATTGTAATTTCCTACACTTCTGTAATCTATAATGTGTAAATATTTATAAATACCATTCCGCTCTAGCCGTGGCAATTATGGTGGGTGCAGTTACGATCGGCATCACAACTGTAAGAGGATCTTCCAAACTCCATGCTGGGATGCTACGGCGAGTTCTTAGGTCCCCAATGTCATTCTTCGACACAACTCCTACCGGGAGAATTGTGAACCGGTTTTCTAAGGACATTGACACGACCGACAATATTCTGCCAATGAATCTGAGGACTCTGCTACTGTGCTTGCTAAATGTAGTTTCCACTATAGCCGTCATCTCGTACTCTACACCAATTTTCCTGAGTGTGATCGTTCCCACCGGCATTATCTACTACATGATCCAAAGATTCTACGTGGCGACTTCGAGACAGTTGAAACGATTGGAGTCCGTGTCCAGGTCACCAATTTACTCACAGTTTGGAGAGACCGTGACCGGCTCAACGACTATTCGAGCCTACAATATGTCTTCCCACTTTATTCGTGAGTCCGAGTCAAAGGTGGATCACAATCAGATGGCGTACTTCCCTTCTATTGTGGCCAATCGGTAAGGGACAATGTTCATAACATCTAGTTACCATACGTTGGGCATGCTTTCGTAACTGAAATAGTATTAATTTATTGTTAATTTCCCCCAAATAAATAGATGGCTGGCAGTTCGTTTGGGTAAGTAAGAGTCATAAAATTTTAATATTTGCGTTAAGATGTCTCATAATTTTTAATAAGGAATTTTATTGATTAATTGTAGAAACAATTGGCAATTTATTAATCCTATTCGCTGCCCTTTTTGCCGTTATTGGGAAAGGAAATATTGACGCGGGAACGGCTGGACTCTCTATTTCGTATGCGTTGCAAATTACTCAGATTCTGAATTGGCTGGTTCGAATGACTTCCGATACTGAAACTAATGTTGTGAGTGCCAACAGTTCTTCTGATATTTGTACAAGTAAATTATAATAGGTTTGACTTTTCAATATTGTCGTAGCTGAGTCTAAAGATAATTGGCCGCTGTTGTTGAATTGTTAAAAATGTTTTCAAAATATAAATTCATGATTTATGCGTCAGGTTTCGGTTGAAAGAATCAAGGAATACGTGGAGTTGTCTCAGGTAAATTGTAAATACCTGATCATTAAGGTCCAGCTGTCGTATGCACAAACAAATTATATGCTGATTGCTGACTATCTTTATAAATCGTTAGGAAGCAGATTGGGACATCCCGGAACAGAAACCGCCTGCGGACTGGCCAGAGAAAGGCTCAATAATATTTGACCACTATCAGAGTCGTTACAGGGATGGGCTGGACTTGGTCCTCCGTAATGTAACTTGTGAGATACAGCCTGGAGAAAAGGTATGCTTCTATTTATCAATCAAAATCCGAAACTTAGTTCCTTTCAGTCAGTGAATTTGTAAATGCGTAAAATCGGTTTGTCGTTTGTCTTTTGTCTTCAGATTGGCATCGTTGGAAGGACAGGTGCCGGGAAGTCGTCCCTTACACTAGGACTCTTTCGTATAGTTGAGGCTGCGGGTGGCTATATCGAGATCGACGGGAAGAATATTTCAAAGCTGGGGCTGCATCAACTTAGAAGTAGAGTAACCATTATTCCTCAGGTTCGTGCAGCATTCAAGATTTCAAATTGAGATATAGTTAATTGTTACAGTAATTTGTAAGAATTTTCCCAAATTTCAGGACCCCGTCTTATTCTCTGGAACGCTTCGGATGAATTTAGATCCGTTTGGCCGTAACTCCGATGATGATATTTGGCGATCCCTGGAACTGTCTCATTTGAAGGACTTTGTCCAGACGTTGTCGGCCGGACTTGACCACATCGTTTCGGAGGGAGGAGAAAATTTTAGGTAAAATTAATATTTCCTTAATATTTGCAATGTACATAGGGCAGATATCAAGTAGTACTAATTATGGCTTCTTTATTGAACAGTATTGGACAACGACAGTTGATATGCCTGGCAAGGTCAATGCTACGACCTAAGACTATTCTCGTTCTCGGTAAGTTTCCGGAAAATTTTAATAAGAAAGCTTACATTTCCTTCTAATAGACGTGTATACATATATTTTATTGTCATAACTAGACGAGGCAACAGCATCAATTGATTTGGACACTGATGACTTGATTCAGAAAACAATCCGAACAGAATTTGCTAATTCTACAGTCCTCACTATTGCGCACCGCTTGAATACCATCATGGACTCTACAAGGTACTTGCTAGCTACTTGCCTAGCTATGCATTGTTATGACCTTACAACTGAATGTTTTCTAATGTCTTAAAATTCTCTTCTTATTTCAGGGTCATGGTATTGGACAAAGGGGAAATCCGTGAATTTGATTCCCCTGCTGCACTCTTGCAAAATAAGAATTCAATATTTTATGAAATGGCAAAAGATGCCGGACTTGTTTAAAATGAGGGTAATTGGTACTTATTCTGTTGAAAAGCCGGTGTACATTCGTCCAGATCTGCACTTAAAATGTATACGTATACTTACATATTATATATAGGTAGTCTTTAGTACTCTAGATTTTATATCTTAGATCCACTTATTGAGATGTGACACTGGTGTGCTAAGTGCTAATACTAGTATTTTCGTCCAGCTTTAGAGTCTTGTATGTCATTGCAATATATCGTATTGCATATTCTGTAATACCTACCAAAATAGTACTTATTATTTCCTGCGGTTACAGTAACTAATATTAGCTTTAATATTAGCTTTAATATTTACGGCTTGTACTTAAACTTAGGGCTTAAACTAATTTTATTGTCAATTTTAGTAAGTATTACATAGATTTTGTGGAATATTTTCACGGAAGCGAATAAATTCATGAGGTTCTATCCGCCCAAATTCTGATCCCAGTCAGGCCAAGTCCTTTCCTTCATTCGTTGGCAGTAGCCGCTCAGGTTGTGGAGTTCATCTGCAACAGCATAGCATAAAAATCAGAAGAAATTAAATGCTTTAATGTAAGTAGATACTATGATCAAAATTAAACTGTACGCTTCGAAGCACCCAGCAGCAGACTGATTGCCTGTTTCGTACCGTGCATTAGTTTTGCGTAGGGGGATTCCTTGAACATCCCAGCATGAAACCCGGCCAGGAATCCAAAGACTGCAGCATCGTCCACACAAGGCTCGTCCCCAAGCAAGAACTTTTTGGTCCCAATTATTCTGGAAAGAGCTCGCATGTCTTTGAACATTAAGTTTCTAATTTCCTCATCTGAATGGAGCCCAAGGCCCTGGGCCCGTATCGTACTCCTGATCCGATTCCCGTAAAATTTAACGGCGAGCCAGGCCTGCCACCGTGGGATGTTCATGTGCTCGTGAATGGTATGGCGTCCTTCTTGCAGGAAAATATAGTTACGAAAGCCCCTAAGAAATTTTTTTTTACAAAGCTATCAGCAAATTGTATTTAGAATTTAGTATCATATTTAAATTTGGATTTGGATTCAAAAAGCGTATAGCAAGTTGAACAAACCAGAAGTAATGCTCCTCCAGCATAATCCGCACCGCCGTCCCGACTGCCAGCTTCTCATCCGAATAGTGTGAGTCCAAATTTTTTTCGAATTTCCTAAAATAAACGTTAATTGTAGACGATTCTTGGATTTTGATTTACTTTCTCAATTATCCGTGAGATTAGGTTGCTTACTTTGACAAATACTCAATAATCAATTGGGAGTCCCCAATGTGCTTCCCATTTAGAGTTATCCATGGCATTTTCCCTTTCGGCCCGAGCGGGTCTGTGCTGTCCAGCTAAAGCAGAGTCAGACGGAATATCGTTTGAAAAATATTTAAGTTGAAATAAGTAGCCTTTGTTACATTACTTGATACGGAATTTTGGCCATTTTTAAAAATGTTTCCACTTTGAGAACAAATGGGCTGAGAGCCGGGACGAGTTTCCCTCTCGGGCTCGCATGGAGTATAACCACGTCTTTCGGCGCATTGTTCCATCGGGCTCTGAAATGATAAAATTCGACTTCCCGAAATTATTTTTACCTTGTGTTTTGTAATTAACAGTTACAGTAGTTCCACGTCTTGGAATTATATGGCATAATGCTTCACAGGCTCCACGTACTGCTAATGTTCTAATCATATGTATAAACTAGATCTATAACGTACAACATGCGGCGAGTGAGGATCCATGGAATAATTTTGTATAGTGAATACAATACTGACGCCGTGCCAAGTATAACTAAATACGGTGTCTCCATTCTGTAATTTTTCGGAGTACTGTGGTCACTCTTGACAAGTCACAAGTTTTTTCAGTTGTCACAAAATTTGGTTCTTGGTTCATCCGACAGGTTCAGTGTAAAAAGAAACTATAACTATGCCAGTTAAGTTGTTGATGAGCAGCGCGGACTAAACAACTAAAGGTATGCTACATATGTATGTATGTATATTTATGTAGTATTATGTCCGTCCGCAAAAAACGACTTCAACTCAAAGGTCGGATTTGTCCAGCTGAAGGTTGAATTGTCCAGCTGATGTTCCAGCGTCACTAACGCAAAACGCAATGAGAAGTTGGATAGCAAATGGAGAATAGAGTGTGAAGTGTGTACTAAGCGTTACATAATAGTAATATTTTCGGTTAATACTGTATTTATGTAGGTAACTATGTACATACTATGGCACATGAAACATGGCACGGCAATATCCATGCCTCTTTAGATTGTCTATACCTTATAGCTAAACCAGCAGGACAATAGAGTCAGCATGTTTGTGTAGGTCTCAAAATCATATTTTCAATAGACGCTCAGATTGAAGATCATAATGCATCAAATAAACTCATATTGCGCTGAAGCAATTGCGTAGGCGCTGCCATATTTGAGGAGGTTCCCTGAAATAGCTCCCCAACTTGAGCCTTCATGATTTTATTGTGCACCTTAGGTACCGATAAATTAAAATTAAAATCTTGTGTAGCACTGTGGATTAGAGCGAAACTGGCTGGACAGGTGATGTTGATGCTGGGGGAGGTGCCGTGGAGTCTTGACCTTGGGCCGGAGCCAGAGTATAATAATTCCCCACGAAAACTGTATTTTGACAATTTGAAAAATGTTAATTCGGCGTTTTGAAATTGAATGGTACATATATGAAATCATATCTTCAGATCTTCGGCACGGATGCTACATATTATACTAAATATTTCCATATACGCTCCACTAGAAATTGATATGAATTGGAAAGAGTGCTCACTTTGATTGTGTTTGAGACTTACCCGGAGGACGGATGACCATGGGTGGGGGCCCGGTGTTCGGCGGTGGGGCACCGTTATAGAAATCGGGCTGTGCCTGAGCACATCTCGCACAGTCGCATTTTTGGACAAGGCAGATCCCGCCTACGATTAGGGCCATGACAACAACGGCAACGGCGATGATGATCGCAACGCTGGCAGGATCAGTCAGCCGATCATCACAGCGCCTTTATACGGGGACCAAATATACGCGTGTATATTATGAATGCTTACCCAAACTTTCCAGTCACAGGTTCAATATATACTTCTTACTGACCCTGAACTATCCCGGTAGCACATGATCCTACCTTGCGCTATAATTCGATTGATAAATTATAAATACCAAAGGTTCAACATGTAAGGCTTTTGATGCAAATTTGGAATTAATTCAATTATAGAATTCCTGTACAGCGCCAATTATTCAGGAGTACTGCCGGATCAATTACCGATCCGGGGTCATCAATTGTACGGTTTCGGTTGTAGTATTAGCGGAAGCCGGGCATGATGTTTCGACAATACTATTGGATACATATGTGCTACCATAGTAGCTGCCTTTGAAATTAAACCCCCATCATCCGCGACTGTTGGATCGACACGATTACGTCAGTAATCTCAACTCCATTTCGTGTCGACTTTTGAAAAATACTTTGAGAGTAGGTTGGATTAAGCAACATTTAGTTAGGTTAGGATATTTTCAGACAAGATTTATATATTCTCAGGCATGTTCGTTATTCTTCCTGAGATCGTCACATTTAAACTCTGTTCAGGACCATATAAAGAAGCCCTGTACACAATTTTGGTGAAATCTAACCAGAGGCCAACTACATTGCGTCCGTGATAAATTGTGGTTCTTACTAATTCACCATTTCTTCAAGTGCATCTAACCTGCTAGGCTCCAAATATTTAGGTCAAGTACAGATTCAAGATTCACTCAATTTTTTTCTGTTCCGTCATCTAAAAGTCTTCATTCTTCGTCATTTCTAGAGCGCGTCTCCTTTATGTTCCCATTCTCCCAGTTCTCAGTGTGCTGAGTGCTCACACAGTCAATGTCAGAGTCACGAGCGGAGTCCGTACAGCTTAATCTTGACAGGGAAGAGCTGTAGGTGGAAATTAATTTCCATTCTAGTTTAAGCCTATTTTAAAATAACTATGATACATAAAAACATAAATAAGCTGTCATAAGATTGAGCCTTTGCCAACTTTGAAGTTTGAATTGACAGTTCTCCTCATTCTCATACATACATAAAGTGTAGGTGGTAGTGTGTTAAGAATTTTCGCGTACGTAGGCTTGGTACACAGTTCAAAGAACTTGACTTTCATCTTTCATACATTTTGTATCCTGATCCTTTCGGTATGTTAAAGCATATTTGCCAATTTTGATACATTCTGCTCATGCCAACGGTTAAGCTTGTTGTAGATGATCATGATTCACACGCTTTATCAAGAAAATGTCCACTTCAAAAAATAGTTTCAGCAAAAAGAGCCGAAGCGTGCTTGGATATCAATACACTTCTATATTTATGTATCTATATTTATATTAAGTGTAGAGCGTAGGGGAAAGTGAAATTAATAAAACGCTTGACATATCTCAAAACGCATCTGGTAATATTTATAGTCTCATGTCTTATACATAGAAGAAATCTGTATGTACCATTATCATTTACCATATAATATGCATGAGCACTCGTCTGCTGAAGTTAACTAAAATTAAGAGATTTTCTGGCAGGAAGGGGAACTCTTGTCAACGTGTCAACACTTTGAGCTTAAGGAAACAAAATGAATGATTAATGTTTTTCATTCTGTATATCTTAGTAGCTCTGTAGTATTTAGCACACATATTGTGTAGGACGTTGGCGTTGGCGAAAGCCAGAAAGGAGTTCCCCTCCCCTTGTCGACACGTTTAAAAAAAATATTGCTAACTGTCGAATACTTACATTACAACTTCATTAGTCTACATAGTATACCTAGTAAACCAGTATTACGTCTCTTTAAATATAGTGAAATTACGCATTTTTTGTCATAACATTTACGGAAGTCGTAATTTGTAATCCAATATGATCTATCCGATGTATAATGGTGCACTTCTGGCAAACTACGACTCTTGGCATGAAATTGGCCAGAACGCGGGCCAGAGGGCGTAAAATGAGTAATGGTCTGTAAATATTTATATTTAGGTTCTATTGGAATTTTCCGCAAAGTCACAAAAGCTTAGGAACATAAATGTATGTACGAATGTACGTACACAGTACACGCGTAAAGCGCTGGAATGCTGAGCTTCCAAAAATGTTTATTTTTACTGTTTTCTATTCACATAAAGATACATTAAGGCCTATATTCTATTCCCTTTTCACCTTCGGCCTGTTTAGAAATAAAAGTCAAAATCGCAGTAAATCCTGCATCTCCCTTTCCCAATATTTAATAGAGTGTTAGTGTTAATGAACTTTAGTAGGTACCTGTAATGGTGGAAATTCAGTAATCCTCTGTATAGGTACCTATGTAGTACCTACTAATTATACGCTGAGATTTTAGCTGTATGATACATGAGAACTTGTGAAATCTATAAGCTTCCAAATAATACAGTGTAATATTCAGATTATTTTTAAATACTCATAGTATCATTTTAATTCTCATGTATAATTAGACTCCTATTTATTGGATTACAAAAAATAAAACATATAGTCACAAACATATTTAAATTACCCCATCCAAACGCTTGCATGCGATGTTTAACTTTGGTCAACAAAATACTTCAAAATTGGCCGAATAATTATAATGACGTTAAACTTCAAGGTGTTTAACACTGTAGAATTAACTTAATTTATGTTACACTTCAATAAGACCATTCCGGGACCTGATTTATGCTTCTTCGGCTAGCATCTACTTATAGGTTACCTACTTTAAATATTTCGTGAATTCCTGTGTTATGACTATTTTTAACCTTTATAAATAATACAAAATTATCACTATCACTACTGACTATATGAATTATTGCCAAGGATTCGCAAAATCGCCAACCGTATCAAAACACTGCGGTAGGACTTAGGAGTGGGTTAATTATATTCGGCACGCTCTTCTCACATCTCACACGACAAGAGGATCTAGCCTGTCACATTGCATAAAATAATAGCACGGGCTTTGTCGGTTGTCGGTCCTACAGATACCGGCATGAAGATAAAGTGTCAGATTGAGAGATGCATGATGCATGTACAACTATTTATGAGCCTTATCCAGCTCGTTAAGGCAGAGATACAAATTGGCATGCATGCATGCAGCAATAATGGCATGACATATTCAAGGTTTAATTCTATTTCTACGTAAAAAGAAGAATGGAAAAATCCTCGGAATCAGCACGAGTTTGAATTTCATTAATAAAAAATTAAATTCGACTGAACTATGATGCACGGGGAATATTCCTTAGAAAGTAGGCCATTTTCAAAAAAAATTGATAGAAACGGGCGCCCATCCGTAGCCATGCGGTGGCTAAGATTTGCGATAGCGATGACGCTATATAATAGTAGACAGGCCGAATATCCTGCGTTTGAATGGATGATCCGAGTTTGCGGGGAAAAAATCCCGTAATATCTATTTATAAGCGTTGCCATCAAATTAATAGGAAGCACTAGTACTTGTACTCGCATGGGCTCTTCGGGCCCAGCAGGCGGCGGGCTGAAAAATGTCAAGTAGGAGGTTTTTCGGGGAGCATCTATTTTGAGATCCTTAACAAAGAATGTTTACATCTGCTCCTAAATTATTTCCAAGCCTATATATTATAGGGGGCTCTAGGAGACTCTTGTGGGCACTCGTTATTGGCAAGGACTTCCATCACTTCGTCCAATCTTATATCCGCCAGCCCATTTTATAAATTGTACTGAGACCAGGAGGAAGGTTGGCCGGGCTTCCCAATTTCTATTCGGATAATTAGGGTGCGGATCAAGGATTAGAAGAGTTGTTACGTTCAGGCATTATTGGGCGCCCCCATGGGACTCTCGTATTGAGATAAATCTCTCACTGTTCTCTGAGGACAACTTCCAGCAAGAACTGCACGTCGGAGCTAAGGAATTGTGTGCAGAAGGAGCCATTGGAATCCAAAATGGCGGGCAATTTGGAGGTGGAAGGCGCTCTAAAGAAGGGAAAAGCAGGTTAGCGCAATCATTACTATACGAACTTCTTTATCCCTTGGGAGTGTACGTATTTAAAATCAATTTTTAACAAGAATTTGCGAATTTAAAAGAAGAGTCGTTCCAGCGAAAAAGTATACTTATACAATATTTATATTCTTTCGTACTAAGTACTATAACGGTGTTATTTCTGCAAAAATATGCCTGAAGCTACTCGCTTTTAAGTTTCAAACAAATGTACGTGCATCTTATTCGTACCTATATATACTAGAAATTGTAATTAGCAAACGAATTACTGTAGTTCCGTTCCTACAATTAAATTGAGCTTCACCTTAAGGAAGATGGCGCAACTATCGTGAAGCCATTTATTAGAATTTCAAGTTTATTTTGTAACCTATTATTCAGTAGTATGACGTTAATTGCGCTGTTTCAATATCTTCCCAGCGTTGAATTACCATATTCAGATTTTCTAAATGTGTTCTATACAGCGGAATGGAACACATTCGTAATCACGCCCAAAGCAGACCTTGAGGGAGCCTTGGGAGGGATCGTGGTTGGATTCGATGGTGTTTCCAAGCCAAAACTTGAGTTTGAATATGAAACTGAGAAAGTAATTGTCAAGGTAAGCTTAGTTCGGATATCTAACCAAATGATTTGAATTTGTTAGCGAAAGTACTCCGGCAGAATGAGTCATATGATGCATCAGTACAGTATGCTTCACATTGACATGAAACTATATTTTAATCATTAGCGTCTCCAACCTTAACTAAAAATGATATTTGTCCATGATCCCAGTACTGGCCCGAACTTCCAGGCGTCTATCGACTTGAAATACAGAAGGGCGGGTTTGATATTCCTGGAAGCCCTTTCAAATGCAAAATTGCTCCAAGCAATGAGCCCGAACCCGATAAGATCCGCGTGGATGGGCCTGGCCTGACAAAGGCCAAGCCAAACTCTGCCAACATCATCACTGTAGACGTCACAGATGCCTATATTATTGGTAAGGGAATTGTAAGGCTTGGTAAATTGTCCATAGCCATTTAAAGTTGTGTTTCAAATTTCTACCACTTTTTATCATTTAATGATAAAAATTGATAAAAATGACGGAATTGATTTATATTTTTGGGAATTATGTTGACCGACTTCCATGTGGATCTAGGTAAACTCAAAGCGTACATGTCTGGGAAGACCTTCCCAATGCGGAAGTACGGGAAGCCCGACATCTACGTGGACGACGACAAGCCGGGCCTCCACATTGTCAAATTTATCCCAAAGTTTGCCGGGGCCTTCAAGCTCTTCCTTGAGTTCGAGAAGCTGAAAGTGCCGGGGAGCCCCTTTCCAATCAACGTGGCGGATCCAAGTGGGCCAGCCGAGCCGGAAAAATGGCCGGTCCGATGTAAGCCCAAGCGGGTCCTCTTCACTACGCCACAACCCCAGAAGCTTTCAATTACAATTACGCCTTGTCAGTAGGTTGGAAGCTCTATTCAAAGACTACCCAGAGTAATACTGTATTAGTCCCATTGACCTCGTCTTTTGACTTACCTACAGATATTAATGTTAAGAAAGCTAATTCCCATAGTTGGGCGAACATTTTATTCTTCTAGTGCACTCATTGTGCAGTACACGGATAATTAAACCCAATAAATTAGCCCCTATCAAATTCTTGGCATACTACAGCATACGTTATTATTCCATCTAAAATAAGTGAGAAAGGAGTACGTAAAGCGATGTATATACTATACGGGAAAATTTGACCCAGATTAAAAATGCTCATAAAATCCATCCATTGACGGTAAATTTTGTCTCTGACAATTTTTCGCCCAACATTTAGACGTCATCCTAGGATGCCGCAGTTATGTAAAAAGGTAGAGCTTATAGCGAGACTTGCTATGAAGCATATGGATATGCTAAATTGAAAGATTTTATTTTTTTATTGCACCTATTGTGATCTAGTAAATATGTCCTGAGCACACGCACGTCGCACGTCGCATACCGCATACATATAGCCTAATCGCGAGTAATTAGGAATTTAGGAACGCTTTTCTCTTTTCGGCATGACCAGTGCATCCAATTGTTTTTGTCAGGCCCTATCATATGCAGAACAATGTAAAAGCCACGAAGCTATCATATCCAAATCCCACATATACTTATAGAATTTTTTTGTTATACTCATCATCCCTACTCGTAATTATGGATCCGTTCTATTGTTTTGACATTAGGCTGCTCATGACACTTTTTTCTTCCCCCACGACGACGCCCAATAATTGTACAACTACTGTACTTTAATAGAAAAGAATTTCTAATCTTGGAAAGAGAAACTGGTCGGGAACAGAAGAGATTTCATTTTTCACACATGCATATCCATAACTGGCTGTAGTGTACCTTATGCATCTCTACTGCAAATTGCGGAGAGTAATAGGATTCCGTCCCATTGTTTCTGAGCGACTTAATACAGATTTAATGCATTAGTACACTTTATGCCCCCCACTCAGTTAAACGGAATCATTAGTCAGGGAGTCCTACTCATCCCATGGCCTTATTTACCGTATTTAAACGCCAAAGTGAAACTAGACCTCTTCATGCGTGACATCCGGGCGTCATCGCTTCCTATTCATAAAATAATATGCTTAACAAAGCATGCCGGAGGTCTCCCTGTCAAAAAGTCAGATTGAGAGTTAGCATGGAATACTTACTAAGCTGCAATTTTCAACCGATTTCGATTTAATGCTTCGTACAAAGCATAGGTATATTTAATGTTTCCCAAAAACATAGACTTTTGGGGGGGGGGGGGGGGGGGGGGGGGGGGGGGGG